>JAULBU010050660.1:0-12881 GCA_032358235.1 Odonthalia washingtoniensis | reverse complement strand
GGACCTCGGATTTTTCATATTAGGTGTCCCCATCGCCTCTGCCCCCTTTGTCCTCCCCATGTTGCACCACCCCGCTGTCTTTGTCGTCGTATGTATCTTTCAGTTCACGAATCTGTTCGCATGTGTGCAAAATTGTTGCTGTTCGCAGCTTTATTCACTTCCCAATCTTATCAAGGTCGCTCAAATTTATTTCCCTATCCGTGACAGGAGGACGGCGGCGGACAACGACCGTATTTTGCGGTAGATTTGGCACATTTTGATTCATTTCATATCTCCAGGTCATCCCACATGCACATTGCGATATACTATTGATTATTTACATAATAACATGACGAAATGAATACGTCCTTGCCATTGGTTTAAATTTTTGTACTTTTAGTACATGTCCTGCCGACAATAGCAGCATTTTCCACAAGAAATAACTCCACGTCCTAAACGTTTTGCCTATATACATACACCTGCGTTTTTCATTAATAATTTATATTCAAATTTAAAACCCCCCTGGAGATTCTCTTACAAGCATTACGATCCTCCTCTTGAACACGTTCACCATCATGACACTTTCACGCACATACCAGAATATTAGTGCTTTTCCTAGGTTATGTACCGTTTTTGTTAGCATAGGCACCGCTCAAATGGGGCAGAGGCCACTATAAAATGTGGCAAATATCGATTAGTCGCCTTTTGCGTAAGGCAATTAAAATTTAAAAAATAACGGTGCCATTCCAGTTGTACAACTGGAATGGCAATTAGGTTTGTGCATAAACCCAATATCCTCCATAAAATTGTGAGAATTACCATGTCATACTGTGTCATGACAATACAACCTATACACGGATGACACGTTACACGTTCATCACGTTCATTACCCTGTACCAAACAGCATTAAAAGCATAACGAACATGTTGAAGCAATCATGAGATAACGTCTTCCTCTTCACTGTTCTGATCACCACAGGTTATGGTCCTACATCCAACCATTACGCAAATACTAATAACACATACGCAATAGTATAACAATATCAATCCCTAATATTACACCTAATTATGAAGAATTCCTAATTTAAAAACAAATAAATATTTACAAATTTACGACACAAACTATAGTATATGCAGAATCAAGCACCTAGCCCCAACCAATTTGAAGAGCAATTTCCTACCATTCATGTAGTGCAATGCATTTTAAAGCGATGGTGGACGATTCACTAAAGGGGTTCAAGTCCTTCGTTCCAAGTAACTCGTAGTTTTAAGCATTTCACTAAAAATGGAATGAAAGTAACAAAAGTGGGTTGGTTATGTGAGGTTGACTTTCCGACAAATAGTCGTGCCGAGAGATGAAAGAGACAAGAGTCGATGGAGTGTCGATTGCGAACGCGCACTGTGTGCGGGAGTACAGAATGGTCGAATGACTACATCGTTAGAGGTGGGGTGGGTTTGAACGACGGTACTACCGGTGCATCACGACTAACGTGAGGGTAAAGAATTGATAACGCTTGTAAGGAGGAGTCGAGAGATCACGTCTCCGTTGAAAGACGGAGACCAATGCCAAAAGTGATTAAATGCTTTTGCCGAAGCCAAATTTTGGGGGCTATTGAAGTCTGAAGGACTCTTGTGTTTATAAAAATCAAAGTAAGGTGAGGGCGGGGTCCCCTTAAGTAGGATCCACCTGCCACCCAAGCGGCGGGAGGAGGATTGTACTGTAGACATCGGACAGCGATTCATTATATACTGTACGATACTGTCAAAAATCGTGGCGGAGGGGTCAATTACTCGAACGCGCGAAAAGATTAAGAGCGTGACCGATTTCACGCTGTGTCACGTATTTGTGACTGACTGAGACATTAGTCATGATTTGGCGTACGTACTTTAAACGCAACACTTGAGCTCAAAAACTTCGCACAAGTGTTGTGATCAATTGCACCACAATTCCAAACTTTTTCAATGCACCAACCTATACCCACATTGTACAAGTCTAACCTCGAACTATGGTTTCTAGCAATCCGATGCGAATCTGAAACGCTTCATATCATACCACTCGTGGAGGACATCAACTGTATATACAGTTCAACGCATCAAAAATCGGTAACCGCTCTCACAAGCCTACTATTAGCGTCAACACCAAATGGTATAGCAATTCATTAATCACACCAGGCACCCCGATCAACCCTTGCCTAATTATAACGCATATAATAATCAAAAACTGCGAAACACCCGACGAATACTTCGACGCTCACAATAAAATACGAACGCTGAGTACAGCTGCCTGATACACGAACATACAAAATGAATCAACCACGATGAAATTTATAATAAAGGGAATAAGACACCGCCCAACATACACATACCTCACACCACTATGACTAACTAAAGTGTCCCCATACTATTAAAGCATTAGAATCAATGATACGATCCATAAGCAATAATACTTTACAGCCATCATCTACACAAACATTTTCAATACAACATACGCCATTCCTTCCACAAAAACAGCATCGACACACCCAAACCAACAACAACTGCTGCAGATTCTATGCCACCAAATATTGAAGAATCCTAAACCATTCCGATGCACAATACAAAGATCCCTCTAATCCAAAAAGTATCAACCACAACAATTTCAACCGATATCATCGCCCACGCAAACAAATAAACCGAACCAATACAATAAAAAACCACAAATGCACATGTAACACATTCAGCAAACCCAGTGCTATACCAACAAATGATGACCGACAAAAACTCCACACCAAGCTCCGATGATGACACAAACCCCACAAGTAAGTTCATATTAGATAGTGGAGCACACCCCACATATTCTCATCTACCTGGTCCTCACAGGACCAAAGTAACAAAAACATTATTCACTCACTGCTACGAAAAATACAACTCGCATCACACACTCCGGAATCATGTCTATACAAACAAAACTTGGACCAATAACAACAAAGAAGATTACATCCCCAAATATACCTGAAACACTAATATCTGTCCATTATATAGCGAGGAACAACAAAGCCGTAATATTCACAAAATGAAGGACTTCATTGTTGCAACAGAAATTTTCGCAAAGCCAATATCCAAATGGTATAATTGTATAATTGTGCCTATATCATTCCCCCGCTAAAAACAAATAATGCAAGAACAATTCGCAAAACACATCCAATCCATCCTCGTCCCCAATATCTTACCTAGCCACTAAAAACAAATTCTAAAATTTAGTAATTCCCGCCTCCCCCAACCTCATCCCTACCCCCAACCCATCACCATTCCGCAACCCCACTTTTAAAAACAAAATCCAAAAATGTTCATCAAAACAACAAAGCTCAACAACCCACTACAGCGACAAAAAACACTTAATAGAATCATTACCACCATCCTTCACCACTCCTTTGATACACTGCTTGATAATGAGCCTTCACCTCTCATTCAATCACGTACCAATCCCCCGACTACTCCAAATTATCAACAGTTCATTGCACCTAGTACTAAATATTATTACGATACCATCACACGCCTTCAATACGTTCTCAGCATGCACTGAAGGAAAAGAAGCACAAATGCTGCACCCACGTATTACAACATACAAAAATAAACGTGGATCCTCCATCGCCACTGCCATCATAGGGCCAATAAACCCTCCATCCGGCGATGCGCACCATCACAAAGTGACTTTTATAGATACGGCCTCCAGATATATCATGACGCCACCCACAACATCTACACTCCGACAACGAAAAAGAATACCTATCACCAATAGTCACGTCATTTCTACAAAACAACGGAGTAGATCATACAACTATAACGCCACACCAACCTCAATCAACTCCAGAGCAGAACGTATCAATCGCACATTAATTAAACAGCTGCAACTTCTTCTCTGGTCCACAGAAAACTCTCGCCCAAATTTTGGGAGTTCGCTGGGCTCGACCAGTAATATTTCTACATAACAAAAAACTCACATAAATACACAATACTATTCCTCGACACATCTCAAACCTCCATCTGCAGGGCTTCCGATTTCATCCCTTACCACCCCGCACTCAGCCCAGCGAAAGTATTCATTCATGCCTTCCGCACCTTCAAAATACACAATTCACCTACCATACTAAAATGAGGCACACTTCTACCAATCCACGACAAACAAATATAAAAATATCCAGAAGCCAAATAATGACAAAAAGCACACGGAATGAGATTCAACAACTCAATGACAATAAAGTCATAAAATGGAAACAAAACACATCCATAACACAGAATGAAATATCAGAACTTAAACCAATATCATTTAAATGACCTACAGATACAAAAGAAACCAAAAAGGTGAAATAACTGCAAGAAAAGCAAGATGTGCCGTACGAGGAGATCTTATAAAACCACCCCTTCACTACAATCCAGACGAAAAGAGTGCTTATTCCGCCGAGAAAACACCATCCAACTCATATTTTCATATGCACGATACCATAACAATCCTATCCGACATTTTGACCTAACATCAGCATTCACGCACGAAAAATACGACACTAGCCATACTGCCTAAGTAAAACAAATCCTACTTGCGAACGGAACCTACGCCTCTCCTAACTGCGATTACAGAATACTGCACATAAACCTTAATGGATCCAAACCAACCAACAACAATTACCTCTCCAGGATCCACAATCACCTAGCAGCAAAAAACTATAAGTAATCCTACAAAGACCCAGGTCTCTATTCAAAAAAAATATAAACATGGAATCATACTTATATCAATAACAATAGACGGTTTTCTCGTCACTGCTGCGCACAAAGATGACATAACGATCTCTACAATCATATCTAAACCAAATATAAGGTCAAAGACTTTGGTAAACCGACAACATTTTTGGGATGGGTAGTTTCATATCACGAAAATGGGGATATATCACTAATTAAACGAAACCTGATTAAAAAGGGAGAAAACAAACTCAACTTACAATACAGCAATCCCCGATCCACACCATTATCTCACAAATCATCATTTGACAACAAGATCTAAGCAACGTCACTTGATGAAATACATAAAGCACTACATATGTCTTCCCTAGGGGACATTCGATATCTTGCGGTGGCCCCAAGTACGATATAGCATTCTAAACTGCTCTTCAAGCTCGATACATCACCAAACCCACTGAAACACATATTAACCTACTTCAACACCTGGTATGTTACATCCACGGCACCAGAGAGTTCGGCATAGTATTCAACAATTCATCACATTCACCGCTCTCTACGTATGCTGACTCCGACTTTGCACGAAAAAATATGGTGCAGGTGTTTTGTTGGTGAAGTCAAATATTAGTTCTCGTATCCATAGCGTGTATTGTAGTTCTTGTGAGGTAGAGACATACCTTAGCTCGCATGTGCTAAGTGTAATAGTTTCTTTCTTGAGTTCCAGTGGATTGGTGCGCCTAGCATATATGGATCGCTGCGGATGTTGATTTACTGTCGTAGACATAAAAGAGTACCGCCTTCACCATCACATCAAACACAATAATATCGACCTACAACACATCTCAACTACCACCAACATTGCAGATTTACTCACAAAATCCCTACTCCCATATCTACATAACTTCCTACTGCGAAAGATAAAAACGAACACAAACCACCAACATAATATGCATCGAAGCACTGAAGAGTGTCAGACTTTCCACAATGGAAAAATCATCGTCCTCAATCAAACCAATCTCTGCTTCGATCATATCATCAATATAAGCTCAAGAACAAGCACCAGGACAATTCCCAACAAAAATATTAATCATCTTAACGATTATTCCTACTTAGACAATGCATTCCTATCAATAACCACTATATTATAATTAACAAATAATTCATAATAAACCAAGAACCTTTATTCTATTTTTTATCCACTCATTTTTCCAAACTTGTTATAATTTTCTCTTACTTTCTCTCGAAAGGATCATCACATCTTTCTGTGAGACTTTGCCATGTCATACTGTGTAATTACAATACATCCTGTACACAGATGACACGTTACACGTTAATTAATCTTTGACAAACAGTAATAAAGGTATAACGAATAAGCTGAAGCAATCATGAGAGATTAAAGGATTACAGCAGAACGAATTCATAAAAAATGACAATAATTTTTAAGAAATTAGTCGAAACATTTATGAAAAAATAACGAAAAATAACAACGAATTGGATTATGGTGTAAAGAATTTCTGTGCATTAAATGACAACATTACTGGTTCGAAAGCACATATGGTTAACCGGGAACATTTTTAGAAAAGACAAAAAATCTTATTAGTCTGACGCAAGCGATAATTTGCACAACGAGGGGAACGACACACAAGGCTACTATGAGACAAACAGACTATACACAGAAAAAATTGATGGAGTGCATTAGAAGACGAATACTGTGCCTCATGATAGCACTAGAACTCGATCTTGATGAACTCGTTGTTCGCCAATTTTATAAAAATCTAAAGTATTTCAGAGATGACTTAAAGAAGATAGAAGGCCGGGAAAGAGACATAAGTGTTTAGGACTTCTGATATTGGTACGGTTACCTATCTCATTGGGTTCACGATTTGAAAAACTACACGAAGAAATTACTTTTGCAACGATATCACTGCTGCATATGTCGTTCTTCGTAGACTGGCCGGTCCTTGTCGGTGGTCAGATCTGGTGCACAATTTCTGGATGAGGATGTACAAAATTTCCGATTTTTTCCGAGAGGCCTTGGAAAGCATTTTACGAGAACATGCACATCCCATCGAAAGTTTCAGAGGATACTTAATGAGTGAAAGATCATAAATGTACGCCGATGCCATCCATTCCAACGGAGCCCCACTTGATATATGTGTGGGGTTCATGGATGGAACCAAAATACAAATTCAACGACCGGGTGGTTCTGCTATATTACAACGGGAATTGTACTCAGGTCATAAGATATTTCTCTGTCTCGTATATGACACCATCACAATCCTTGATGGGTTGATATGTCATATGTACGGCTCCGAGGCCGGGAGGAGACACGACGTGAAACTTTATAGGGATAGTAAAATAGACGCTAGACTAGCGCAAAAACTTCAAATAAATTTACAACAGTACTAAATTTTCGCCTATCAGGCGTGTATATTACGTCCATGGCTGCAAGTAGGACATAGCAGAGCTTGGGAAACTCCACAACAAGCAGTTCATAATTTTTCTATTAAGGCGGTCGTATAAGGGTCATACAAAGATGTAAAGCAGATGTGAACCAGTCAGGACTATAAAATAATCTCAAAGATCTTCAAGCACTATTTTCCTTAATGTATAAGGACGCTTCATTGCTTTGTAATATGAAAATATGTGTACAACACGGCGGACACACACAAAATTATTTGAAATGTACACCTCTACGTTTTCACCGTTGCCTTCAAAATAATCCGTAAGTTGGCTTTTTGAAAGTTTGAGCAGCAATTGTAGCAAATTCTGCTGCCATTTCCTCCCGTTGTATGAGTGATACCCTCATCTCCTCCCGTTACACTTCTTTTCCATGTTCATATAATAAAAGTCGTCTCTCCTCAAGATCTAGTTTTCTTTCAGTGACGACTTCTTCTTTTTCCTGTCTTTTCAATTCATTTTCCTCTTTAATTTTCTCCAGTGCAAGTCTTTCTCCTTCAATTTTCATACGCTTCATCTCGAATTCAGTGCATTGTTCAATCGCACGATTAAGAAAATTTCTTTCATCGTTGTCAGAGTCAAAGGAAAAACTGCGTCTTCTTTTCTCCTAGTTGACGGACAAGGCGTTATTGAATTTGGTTCCCTTTCGATCCCCCCTTTATCTGACTGACATTTCGATTAGTCGCTAACGTTCTAATTTCCTCGCCGGCTTCGGTGAGCTTTTTTCCATTTTGTGATCTTTCCTCATTTTGTGCCCTACTTATTTTATGCACTTCGTTCATACGTTGTATTATGTCATCCAACAGTAAATCGCACTCACTTTCCACTTGTAAGATTCCCGATAGTGCAGCGATGCGCCAATTCACCTCTCTCCTGTCACCAACATGTTTCTTGAATCTGTCATTTACTTTTTTCCATGACAGTTTTGATTGAACCGGTACAAGCGCTGGTTGGTGCACTTTTCATCAATTCTGTACAAGTGAATTCAACTCTCTTTTACATCGCACCGTTCTGTGCGATGTTTTCATAAACCAGCATGACGGATTGAGGCAACAATACGTCCAACGTATTGTTGAAATGTATGCGTCGCTTCTTGAAATGATATGCATCGCTGGTCCCAGTCGCTGTAGTAGTAACCACGGTAATTTCCGGTTGACTCTCCGCCGGTGCACCGACTGTTGCGGAGTCGTCGGAAGTTTTAATCATTTCTGTCGGGGTTTAACGTGGTAATGAAAGTCGGGGAATGGGTTTTTCTGTTTTCAATTTTGGTGCATGCGTGACACCAGAAACAAATCAATTCTTTGCTTCATCGTTGCATTAGCCACAACTTACTCCCAAAAAATAATTGTTCAGTTTTTTCTTTCCCTCCTATGAAGCATAAATAACCCTCATAGGTTTATATAATTTTTTATTTCACTAACACAACGACTTAGACAAGATATAAGACGAAATTTGGTTTTTATTTCAATAAACTTAAAAAGCGTAAATGTTTTCACACCGATCTCCGAATTCTTAACGAATTCTTAATAGCATAAAATCCTTTATTATTACAGCATTTAGGCAAGCGGAAATGCGGATAAGTTATGCTTATTTGTGACACCGTCCACGCCATGTTGCATATTGTACCACAACTGACAAAAATAGATAAAAATAGTCTCTTTATTTCTGTCGAAAGAAAGAGATGAATGTGGGTAAAATAGGGGAAATGTGGTTCCATTTTTTGCATGCAGACTCGGCATGGCGTGCACCCTATGCCAAATAAGTGAGAAAACTTTCTCACCGTTCGGCCGCCGTCTTCAAAATTATTCCGAGGACATATTTACACCGAAACACATGCCCCGCCCACAGAAAATTACATCAGTGCAAAATTAGTTTCGCCCCCTTTCCGTCGTTGTCTCAACTGGGGACTGGGCCTCGGCTTCCGCGCCGTCGATTGGCGACGACGGCAGCTCCAGTGACACGCCGATGCCTCTTGCACCATACCCGTCACCGAATGGAAACTATCAACTTCAACTGGAACAGCAATGACTAAATCAAGAACAGGTTCAACATCAAAATCAACAACAGCGTCATCAACTTCAACAACCACAACTACAGCAATAACAGCAACTACAAGAACAAGGACAACGTAAACGGTACCGCTTTGACGCCGATGGAGATTTAATATTATTACCTGCTGTGATGAGTTGTGGGGCTCATGTAGTGAGGTGAGGAAATCTAGGCTCGCTCTTTGAAAGAATGAGAGAAACGTTCTTCCAAATTATGGCACAAAAAAGGGTTACCTTCACAACTTGTCCATCTCGAGAGACACTACTAGATCGCTATAAAACGCTAGTGCAAAAGCGGAGGAAAGTTGTGACGGTGAACATGGCGGCTTCTGGAATTCCAGAATAATTGACGGAAGTGGACAAAATTCTGGACGATCTCATCCACTGGATCGACGAGGTTAACGAACAGCGTAGATCATAGGGAAATTAACTGCACCAACGGGAGGAAGAGCTGTTCAAGAGCGGAAATTAGATTCGCAACATGGCATTCTTTCAGTAGGGAAACGACACACAGGAGTCAAAGGAGAGGGATGACTGGAATGATGTATTGGATTATATGAGAGAGGTAACAGCATCATCAGGTAGAAAAAACCGTCGTCCTGTAGCTGAGGATAATTCAGGTGATGAGATGCAAAAGTCGCTTCGCGTGGAAACGGTTCACAGGCGAAACTACGAAAGAGAAAAAATGTAACTAAAGAAGGATCAAATTGCAGTTGAGAAGGAGGGTATCAAAGAATGAAACGAAATATTTTTTAAGATGTTCGAGATTGAACAGAAGCGTCTTAAAATTGACGCAATGGAAAGAAAATAGGCAACAAAAACAAGATCAAAAGTAGTCTACGTGCTTGCTTTATTGGCCGATCAGTTGATAAATAAGCCAAATTTATGATATTAAGTACGTATTCCAGCTTGTACTTGAACAATTGACTTATGAGCTAACCTGCACCCTATTTTCCAAGAACGTCTTGAAATTTAATAAAACCGTTGACACAATTTATAACAACTAAATCGGTTCTTTTCTCACCTTTGCGCCCGTGTAAATTCATTCCGTGTCCGCATCCATTTTAAGTTCTTGTTTCTCCATTCGACTGCCTTCCATACACTGCCCATTTGACTGTTGAACAATTTCTGTGCTACCGTTACCGTCAAGCGGTCATAACTAACCTGAATCCAAGGTCGAAGTGCGTAAGTGTCATATCCTTATATATCATTGCATTCCATTAACTAGGAGGCAGTTTTCTAATTACTGACTAATCCCACTTTTCTGAGTAATGTCATATCATGACACCTTCCCTCCTCGGGTCCATACATCAAAAAATAAGTCCTTCGGGCGTTCTTACCATTTGGTAACTTGAAGATAGTATATTTTTATGCCCAGGGTAACACGATCTCCAGTTTTCATTTATCCCTCTCGGCCTCTCCATTCTGACTTTCGTGTAGTAAATAAAACCCACACATTTGTCCAGGGTAGCACTCTTGGACTTCACGTGCTCCGCGTATCGTACAGCTCTTTCTTGAAGTAGTTATGATTTGAACTGAGTAACAAAATGTGAAAGAACTTTGATGAAGTGTTCTGTTGTCTCCCAAAATATCTCGCTAAGTGCGGGACTTTTGATGCCGAACATATGCTCCAGATCCAGCCAGTTCGACGGACACGATAATCTTTCTAAAACTATGCAACATGATGTTTTTTGTCACATGTGTACCGTTTTCGGACCGTACTCCCACCCGGTAGATGTAGTAAGTCTACTGTTCTTAGGAGTTCTGCTACTCTGAATGTGAAGTTGTACAGAGACATTTCGTCAGAGTACCCATTGGTATTAAAGATTTATGAGTCAACAATCTGTTCCTCTTATGAATACATTCCACATCATTCTTTGCATTCCTATGTCTTTCGTACAGCCTCATTTTGAGTTCAGGACTTACCGCGTTCGAGACCGCAGCAGAAAAAGTTCCCTTCCTCTTTTTTCGCCGCGCCCTCACGTGGCAAAGTCGATACTCCGTTTGTGCCACCATTGTAGCGTCCGTCCTCTTTTTGTGTGTCTCAATTTTGGCGTACCACCTTTTTTTCACGTAGCGAACCCCACCCATTGTATAGCAAATACAATAACAAGATTCCGCTCAGTAAGGATTTGCCTAAATGAGTTTTTTTATAAAATTTAAAATTATCTGTAAAAATAAATTACCCTTATTTTTTGAAACGTGGCATCAGGAACATAACTATTCTTCTACTACATTTCCCTTTGTCTAAACGCTCTTTTGTCCTCATCTTCCACTGGGTGTATCCAGGAATCGGATAAATTACCAATTTACCAAATCGAAAACTCGTGTAGCCAATGAACTGTCAAGAAGAAGAAAATTTTTGTTTTCGCTTAACCACTTTATCTAGTGGTACGGGGGTCTAGATAAATTACCAAATTACTAAATGTAACAACTTGACCGTAATACAATAGTTGGTGACGTGATACAGAACTTCGTAACCGGGTGAGTATGAAATTTTTCTATGGTCCAAATCGAATGTTGAAATCATAATATGATCTCAACGCTCGATTTGGACTATATGATATTATCATACTGCAACGGCATCATGAAAAAACCGCTGGATGTGATTGTTGCAACTGAAACAGTGTCGACGACGACGACGATGGCGGCTATACAGGTATACATGCGAAGTAGGTTGAAGAAGAAGGGGCATCCGAAAAGTGAGAAATCGACTGCCGAAGTATCACCGGGGCGGGCTTCTGCCACCAATTTCGAGTTCCAGTACAACCTTCTGGAGAAAATTTGTATCCTACGGTTTATCATAAGACTTTCCCGTCTGCTCCAACTTCGACCGACATTCACTGTTTAGAATCTTACTACCGCTGTTTCAGGCGAAGAGAGAAAGTGTATATTTTGGTAGTCCGTATCGTCACGGGCCGGAGAAAAGGGGAATAAAATGCAGTATAAGTAGCGTAAATATATTAGGACTTACTTTAAACTTTCTGAAAAGTAGCGGACGTCAGTATACGCTTTGCACGAAGTTTGGACTCGTACCGACCTCGGTACGAGTTTGGGTGGATTTTGAAATGGAGGTATAGAAGAAGAAAATTAGTGCACAATTTATGGTTAAGTGGAAGTCTGCAGCTGATATGGAAGCATCCAATAAAAATTGGACGAAAACCCGTCCAAACGGACTGTTGATGAGATGCATTTTTGTAGTTGTGGAACGTGTACGCCTGCCTTGTGCTGACTACGATGAAGCAGATTTGCAAAACACATATTATGAGGGATACACTGGGAATGTAGAAGTTACTAATCTGTTGGTGTTCAACTTTTCTGGAGAAGTAATTCATGTTGCAATGAACTATCCGGGAAGCTGGCATAACAGCAAGCTGGCATCTGTATCTGGGCTTCTGTTTCCAAAGCTTTCAGATTAAATGACACCTCCTGGTTTTGCAATTCTAGGTGATAGTGCATTTGTTAGTGACAAAAGAGTGGTACACGGAAAAATTGTGCGGGCGAGGAAGGTGACAGAAACCAGGGAAATTCCATCTACTGCTGCTTTGTCAGCAGTTGATCTTGTACTTCAGCGTGTTCTCCCAAGTGAGCTTCAAAGTGCGGAGTGGGGAATAAGGGCCTTGAAAGGGCCTTTCGGACGACTTCACCTTCCCTTGTCACCTGAAAGCGAAAAATATCAAGACTT
>JAULBU010050649.1:0-12891 GCA_032358235.1 Odonthalia washingtoniensis | reverse complement strand
ACTTGAGGCTGTACAGGCGATCATCAACCTACCAGATGCGGCCATCAACGGTGCTGAAAAGAGGGTTGATTTGCATGCACAACTAAAAGATGAATATATTAGATGCGGTCTCCGTCTTCGTGTGAGTTACCCAAGTTTGAATGAAGTAAAAGAGTTGGAGACGTGGAAGCAATGATCTGGAAAAACAATAGCAAAGAACGGTACAATAGAATAAAAGTTTCTGAGACTAAATTTACTGGAAATGCCAGTGATGATGATATAATGAGGTGTGCGACAGGATTGTACAATAAAGCTATCAAAAGTTCACACATTTATGATGTTCTACGAAACCTAAATTATAAAATTGGCAAGCAGTTTCCCTATCCTTTAACATACAACTGGATTTTAATGGAAAACAAAGAAGAATTGAACGATCTGAGGATTTGAATAATGCATATGAATACATACAGGTCACTGTACCACATGAAGTACCTGTAATTGAGGATTACTCTAGAAACAATGAATCGGAATCTGAAAAACATAGTACTACTAGTTTTGCGAGTGGGGGGGCTGTGAAAAGAAGTCAGGGTACGAAAGCAGCTGAAAAGCAGCGTGCAGTAAAAGATGAAGTGAGAAAAGAAGAGCTTTTACTTGCTGAAGCGTTTTATGTAATTAGTGAAACTGTTACGAAGAAGTGAACGATCAATGGGGATGGAGTTAGAACGCGCAAAAGGAGATCAACAGATCTGATTTCAAGAGCTAAAAGTGCACCAAAACGCTGAGGAGGTTGAGATCATGAAGGTTTTGTTTAACGATGGCAGTGAAGAAAGTAAGAAATACAAAAAAACAATATGTCAACGTCGGTTACGTGAGCTACGTGAAACCGAGGAAGCGGCAGAACACAAACGGAAGCTTCACAGGGAATCAAGAGAAGCAGAAAACAGTAATGTTTTTTCTAAAGAATAAAAAGATGCTGTTTTTTTCAAAATTTGGACAAAAAAATGTGGACACATAGACTTGATGTTGTTCCGTGAGTTTTAACTGCTTTTCAAATTTTGGAAGATGCAATTGAAGGGGATGAGTTAGGTATTTTACCGGAATGACCAGGAGAGAAATCGGAGTTGTAGAAGTTTCTTTTTTTTCCTCAAATGTGGGCGACTTTAAAAGTAAATGTTGTAATTTTTACGTTCTTCAAATATGAAGTTTCGTTTCCTTATCTAGATACCATTGCAATGAATGAGGCTGTGATCAGTTTACCAAAATCAGTTCTTTCTTCATCAGTTAATTCATATCTTTAATTCTGTTTACGCGTCAAACTCAAAGCGATTTCATTGTCATTTTCCCAATCATTTACCGTCTGCCCTTGTAATCCACACAAAAAATCTAAAGATATATTATGTATTCCAATTGAAAAAATGGGTTACTGTAAGCTACATTAGTAGACAGTAGTCTTTTACGTGTAATTATTTTCTCTTGCAGCCAATCACAGTAGTTCAGTTTGTTCATTTTAGACTACTGATTCAGTGCGTAGGCTACTATTGACTTGACCTATCGAATTTCACAAGAATCAGTGGAAATGTCGCCAATACTGTCAAGTTCTTCACTTTCACGTTCAGCAATGTTCACAACAATGTCGTTAGTATCTCCACCATATATTTCCCACAATGCATCAGCAAGAGCATTCTGAAGCATTTTGTGATCGTCTTTATCTTCAACCAGATCTGCTGTATTTCGTAGATAGTCAGCTTAGTCGTAACTATTCGATGGTATGGTTAGAAAATGTATCGGAACCAGCTCAGAATTTGGATCTATACTTGCTATATTCTTCATTCCAAACCCTTCCCCGTCATCAGTGTCCCTAGCTTCAATAATAATGTTGTGCAGTATCACCCACGTTTTTAAAATCAACCACATTTCTGAATTGCGCAAAGTACGTGACGGATTGGCTAGAATGTGCCATCTCCTGAAAAGAACTGCGTAAACAAGTTCTGCTCCTTTTCTGAATCCTTCTTGACACTGAGAAAATATTTTTTCATGCTGTGTAGACTGTTGCGAAATTGTTTTCAAGAATATTCTATGTGATGGATAAATCCCATCTAGCACTCAATAAAACCAACCAATCGTCCGACCCGCGATGTTGAACTTTGGATTAAAAGTAGGCAAATTATCAGCTTTCACGTCACGAAAATGATCGGAACAATTCATAATATTAATGTCATTCATAGAACCAGGGAATCCAAATTGTAGGTGCCAAATCCAAAGACGATCGTCGCATATGGATTCCAATCGAAGTTCCGGTTTCGTCGACTTACCAATATTCATTCTTTGCTCACCAACTGCACCGTTAGACAGTTTCCACCCAGAGCATTCAAGTGAACCCAGAGCACCCCAGAACCCAATTTTTGCATGAAGTTCCATTAATTTCTTCGCGTCTTCTAATGTAGGACGTCGAAGGTATTTTTCTTCAAAACAGGCAACAATAGACCTTACAAATTTTTCCAATACTCATGTATCCTAGACTCCGATAGTCTAATGTATTCAGAAACAGCATCCGCCCCTATACCCAAACTTAGCTGCCTCAGTGCCACAGTAATGTTCTAATCAGTAGTTGCTGATGGAAGTCCGGCAGCACCGTGACCGAAAAGAAATAATTGAGGGTCATTTGCAAGCACAGCTTGCTTCACACGAATGTTAAAAGAACGTGGCATCCAAAATCGTCGCTCAAACGATTCCTCCGTAAAAGTTTTCCCATTACCTCCAGTCGTTGTGTTCGCTGGATCTTTCCCAATGAAGTAATCGTTTAATAACGTTTTTCCACCTTCAAAAAGACCAAGAGGATGATTCGCTGCACGCCAAGCGGTTGAACCACCATGCTTCCTTTTTATCACCACCTTACTCCTAATGACTGAAATGGTGGAGGTGGCCATCATACAAAATTCGGCGGCAGCTGTTCACATGAAATCGTCTGTGGTTTCATTTGAGTTGTTAATTTCGTCAGATGAGTCGCTATGTTGGGGGATGGTTGGACGTCTTCTCCAAAAGATGATGTGGTACCCAGACATTTAGAGCAGTAATGCGAAATCATCACAGAATAGCAGCATATTTTTAGAAAAAGATTTTACGGCATCGCTCACAACTTACACGACCATCCTATGAAATTCAAACACGTTTCATATTAAAATTAGAGAGGAAAAAATTATAGGTCTCCCCGTAGGAGATGCTCTTAAGGGCTATTCTATAGGAAATCAAAATGTTTAGGGGACAGCAAAAACAATTTAGCTGACGAACATGTGAAGAAACTGGGCATTCTATAGGAAAAGGGATGGATTTGAAATTACAGCAAAAATCTATCTTAACTTTGAAAAAGTTTGCTAGAAACGGTAAAGAAAAGCGTAGCAAGCGAAACGTTACGCGGGAGAGAACGAAACACAGGAACTAAATTGCTACAATGAAACCGTACGGTATTCTACCTTTTCGCGGGGTGAAGGCAATGACCACTACCAATACAGCGGCGACACGATTTTCGGTGGTATTACAAAAATGCGACAGGGCCGAAAAACGAGAGAAACGAAGCACATGAAGATTGTTGTGACAGTAGTCGTCAAAATAGTGCATGACATAGTACGAAACATCGTAGAACATGAAGAACGTTGTAAGGGACCTGTTCAATCCCGAACAAACTTCAACTTTCAAGATCATTACGAGCAGTTGTCGACATCCGAATTTCATCGGATGTATCGCATCAAATTTGAACAATTCTAACGTTTGAGAGATGTAATTGCTCCTTTTTGGGAACGGAAGTAGACGAGAATGCACAAAAGAACAAGACGGTATCCGTTGAGACCATACTGTTGATTACGCTTAGGATACTGGCTGGGGCGTCATACCTAGACGTATCGTGGCCATATGGCGTTGCGAAATCCATAGCGTATGCAATAAATCCTTCAAATTATGGACGATCTGATGCATAATATACGACTTCCAATCAAGGAATGTGAATGTAAAAATGAATCTGAAAAGTTTAGAGTTTTGAGGAGATCACAGCTAAACGGTATTATTGCTGCACTTGATGGCATTGCAATGATAATTATGAAACCTCGAAGAAATGAAATAGAGGAACCCAGGAAGTACTACAATAGAAAAGGTTTCTTTGATTTTTTAGTACAAGCTGCTGTCAGTGCAGACTAGAAGTTTTTATTTGTGAGCGCCAAACATGCTGGTAGTACGCACGATGCTACAGAAATCGAGGGGACGAAGCTCTATGATATTATTTCAAGTTTTTTGTTCTTTCGAAATGGGCCCACGTTGTCGGAGATGATGTATATAGTAACACCGGTTCAATAATAACACCGTACTCCAGCACTGTGACACCGGAACAGGATGCATTTAATTTATACCACTTTTCCTGCCGAATTGTGGTAGAAAAAACGTTTGGGATACTTGTTAACCGATGGGGTATTTTATGGTCCCCGATTAAATTCTCAATAGAGACAACCACGAAGATAATCATGGTATGTTGCAATTTGCATAATTTTATTGCAGAAAGAGGGCAGGAAGAAGTGCTAGAATGTCCACCCAATCACGTAAATAATGACGTACTTGGCGAAACAATTATATATTTTCAAAACCTGTTACATACAGAGACAAATATTTCAAGATATCGTAGAGGAAATCGACATAAATCGACTATTAGGGATGGTATAGCACATGAATCACAAAACTTAGGTTTTGTAAGAAAGTCTACTAGACCGAATCCTTCAGCTTCTAAATAAGCGTTGAAGGAGATTGTCGTATAATTTTCTTTGCTGTTCTGTTTTGGCATTTTCACGCATTATCTCCGTTTTCTGAATACTTTCCAAAGAACTTCTTAAAGCTCTTCCTTCCGCGTCGAAAGTCTAGGATTTTGATCTTTTAAGTTCTTCTTCCTCTGTATGTTTTGGCGATGTATTCGTTTGGGCAACCGGAGCCAGGACATTTAAAATTTCTAGTCCACTAATTCTAATTTATCTAGAATTAGTGTAAATTCTTCTCCCTCCTGTCGATTGTCGTCTCGTCGTGTTTAATGTATCATCATCGTTATAATTGTAAAAATATTTCTCTCTTTGTGACTCGATGGGAACCGAGCGCGTTTTCATAGCCTGCACTATAGGATTTTTCTTAACATAGCAATGGGTGTACATTACGTAGGACTTGCCCTGGGCAAATTCTGTAAATCTTTCTGGACATCCTTGGCCACTTGCTTCAAACCGAAGAAGACACGTTCCATACAATGATTTAAGTTTTGCAAAATTTTCCTTGAGAACTTAAGAATCTCTTTCACATACTATATTTACTGGATCAATTCCATCTATATCTGCACGTGTCACACCACCATCGAGACTATCAATTACTGGTAGTATAAATGTTTCGTCATTGAACAAAGGAGCTATATGCTCTTACCAAATATCAGTCTGTTGACTTTCCAATCCATGCCTTGTCCTGCATAAATATATTTGTTGTCTGGTCACCAACATGCGAATATCACCGAGTACATGAAGGATTCGTGCAAAATCTGAAGTTCAAAGTCTACACGTCGTTCAGTTTTCGAAGTGCGATGATTTGTAGGAGTATGGGAGTCGGTGTATGCCTTTTTTATTTGATTCTTCTTTTGACCATGCAAGTTTCTTTTCGTTTCCAATAGATGTTGCAATTTGTACGCTTACCGGCGAACTTCCGTTGAGGGTCACCAGTTCTATGCACTCTGATCAATCCTCTTTTCCCTGGTCCTCCTTCCTTTCCCCAACTATTGGCCTTTCCCGGTCCTTGTCCTTTTCCCTCGTGACACATGTATCGTTCCTTTCTCCCTTATCCTCTCTTTTGTTGTCTTGTGCGGCTACTCGGGTCTCTGACCAATTAAACCGTCCTCGTCGCAAAACGTGGACAAGATTATTAGTTCCCTCTCGTAGTGGTTTACTTGACGAGTTACGGGATTTTTGGTGGGAGCGTGACTGCTAGTAGTTGACGCGTCGTCACTTACCGATCCTGGTGTAGTGGTCGGGGACACGGTTCACTGCAAATAACGCTAGAAAACCTGTTCTTTGTATCGCGATTAAGAATTCTCCTAATCGGCACGGGGGTGACGTCTTTGTCAGACCTGTCTTCTCTAGAAGGTAACAGTAGAATGTCGATTCGACTTTGTGGGGTTTGATGTAATGGTGATGTTATTTTATTTATTTCTATGTAGCCCGATTGTGGTCATCGGGTATCTTAAACCTACCTGGAATCGCGACGGGAGTTCGTACGGTCTACATACACGTGTAGTTCTTCCTAGTATTTGACACAAATGTCTCTTGTAATACTTCGATTGTATTATCCTTAAATGTTTGATACTAAGTTAAATAGTTTCTACGTCTCATTGTAATACACGTGTATTAGTATGTATGATTCCCTCCTGATCCAGTGGTTATTACTAATGTATCATTATGTATCATTATTATTCTTATTAATTCTATGTATGAGTATAATATCATACTTCTCTTCCTCCTTAAGTTCCTCCGCACGTTCCTCCTATGCCTTGCGTCCCTTCCAGTTAATCGACGCACAAAAGTCCATTATCGGTAGATTAACAACTTCGGTATAATTTTAATGCTATTTCAGATAATTTATTATCTCTGTCATATGTATTGTTCACTATCTCCATCGAAGCACAGACAGAAATGCCAATCTCAAAAACCCTCGCCGCGATCACTTCTCTTTTCTTGTCTTCTTTCAGTCTGATGGTATTGGAGACTTTCAATTCCTTCACAAGACTGTTCATTTAATCACTGCTCAAACAATTTAATTCGACGATGGTGACAGCCTCATCAAATATCGAAGGTGTGAGGAACATCGCGTTTTTCGGCCGATTTTCTGATCACCAGCGCCCACAGCGTCAGTAGTATCATTTGTTATATATGTAATATCATTTTTAATATCATTTGTTATATTTGTAGTCGTTTCATTAACAGTTGTTTCTTTCGAAGTCGTTTTAATTATTTTATTTCGATCAATAGACATGTCAATTGTAGTCCCTCCTGTTGTTTCATTTTCAGTAGTCAAATCACGTTTTTTAATATCATTTGTAGTAACGTCGTCGTCACTACTACCGCCGCGGCCTGTGGTGTAATCGGATGTCAACTCATCAGCTCTAAGTTCAATTCAAAGTCGATTCCTTTTTGTCGCGTTTGGTCACGTTTGGTCACATATTTGTCTCGTTCAGTCACGTTTTATGTCACGTATGTCACGTTTTCTGCGTTTGGCCTGCATCGGGTAATTGAACCATTGTCCACATGTTTTCCGGACAGCTGTACACTGAGTACAGAATCTTATTGTAGTCGATATACTGTACACTCCCCCTTTCGCCATCAGGTGACGGGTGAAGCCTACTTCAGGGGCTTCTTTCCCCTGATTTCCCTTAATGATAATAAAGACAAGCGTTTCTCAGACTTCATCTACCCCCAAATTTGCATTCGTCGCGACGACAAAGCTCTTTCGGCTCTGGCAGAACGTCCGCTGCGCCAGAGTTAGTCAATTCCACTGCTTTACAAGCCCGTACAAGAACCGGCGACCGTTAGCCGCGTAATCACGGGTAACCACTCCAACCGCCTCCCTTCCCACGGAGTAGACATTGAATCGTTGGCCAATCGTTTCGACGCGCATATCCCCATCCATCCGATTCACGTCGTTACACAACCACACCGGCGTCTGACAAACTCCGGGACGACAGCCATCTATTTGATTAGCCCCTCACCTTACCTCCCCTTTCAGTGGAGTGTACTGTCAACACGAGCTATCATGGAACGAGGACTCCTAACACCCTTAGTGTCGTCTTTCTTTCTTTTGGAAGTTTATTGCACTACATCTGGTCTCCCAGCCTAGAATTAACTAGATGGCAATTGGATCAAGATGGATACGACTACTACATGTATACCGAAGCCCGTCTTAAGAAGAACCCGATATGTGACCGGTAGCCTACCCGGGGGATCGTGCAATGCTTCCCGAATAGCATCAAGAACAGGTTCTGTAGACGACCCGCACCGTTAGCAGGACAACTCAATCGTGAGGAAACCATACAACGCATTTACGGCGAAGAATCTGCGGACCTCAAGAAAAGAGTAACAGACCTAAAAACACGTCTGGAAGAGGAGCACACCCGCAAGCCTGAATTCGAGGAGGAATCCAAAAACCTCCATGAAGAGCTTTCGGTGATTAAACAATCCCTCTCCGAAAAGATACCCACCTCAACGGAGTCCGTCACCGAAGCCGTAAAACTTTTACGTTCGGACGTTAACACACTCTTGGAGCACGGTATTGCAATACAAAAAAAACTAGAATTTCGAGTTGGAACAAAAAAATAACATAGGCTTTAATACCGCACTGGGTCAGAAAGAGGCACCTCAACTCCTACTTAAACCGTCTCAACGGGCCTCTATGACACATCGTGATACATCACAAAAGGCAAAAAAGAATGAATCACGCGCGTCACGCTCGTACCGTTCAAACCAGTTGGCAGGATCACGACGTACGACTAACTACGACTCCTCATATTCGTAAGAGGACGACGAAACAGCAGGACCCGGCCTGGATATTATCGATCTGACAGTACCGTTCTTTGAACGTGAGAAGGGCCCCAAACACCGAGGGTTCACCTCGTTTAATCCATCAAATCCGGCATTCGACCGGTTGATGTAGTACCGATATTATCGTTTGTCCAGAAAACGCGGAGACCGAGACAGTACATCCACTGGTGAGTCACGTAGACTCACCAAGAGCCTGGAATCGATCATGAAAGAACACCTATTATCGGGCGAGGACAAAATATTAATTTTCGACTTCCTCTCGCGAATGGTGGAAGAGTGCGACATAATCGGCTTGACCGAGGCACAGGCATACGTAGCCCTCCTCCAAGGCTGCGAAACAGTTCCGATCAACTAGAAATGGAGCACACTCCGGTGGTGTCACTTGCTGGCCCGAAGCCGTTCAATCCTTATTACGAACGTACGCCACACCCGCTGCCATACGTGAAGCGGTGAATTCTTAACGCCGTACGTGGAAATTGAACAATGAAATCGCACATAACTTCGCGTCCCGGTTGAATGACGCAGCTTATCGCAGCGGTAATGTATGCGATGAATTGGGAAAGATGGCGTTCTTTGTGGAAAGACTTGCCCCCACCACTCGAACAATCGTCGCCAGATTCCGGGAAAACGAGCCCCGTCCGGAATTAACATACGAGCGACTGGTACAATTTGCGCAAGACCACGGTGAGGCATATGGCGCACAACGCGTTGGAACGCAGACAGTAACGTTACCGATACATCAAGTTCGGTGGACGATCATCAACACCAACACGCGTTGGGTGGACAGCAAACAAACGGAGTGATCCGACGCAACAACCATTGATTTTTCAAAACATTTTCCAGTTTAACCACATTTCGCCGAAGTGTTCGCTTCAATTCTCCGAAATGGACCGTGTAATCACCAACTATGATAATTTGTCGCCAGCTGAAAAGATCGTGTACCCAATACCGCGTATCGTGTGGCAACTCTCGCCGTGATCGCACGTCCACAAAACAACAGCCACAAAGCTGGAGATGAAATCAACAAAGCGACCAAAATCAATTAAATACCCAGGGAGACTGACCCCGGGGCTTGCCGAAGCATCTTCTTTCTCAATAAAGAAAATCTTAAGTCGCCCGCAGACTCCTTCTCAAAGTCCCCGTGTCACCCCCGTTGATCCCATCGCTCCATCATCCACGAAAATATTCAGTTGCCTCCAACGCCCGTGGCGGAAAGTGAAACGCATAGACGCACAAGGTGCGATATTCGTACTGGCTCGACGAAATTATTTAGTATATGCCAATCTTGTATTATCATTACGTTCAACTAAACGGCTCGCGGCAGTCCTGGATACCGGTGCCGGATCCAGTTTCATTTGACGCTCCGACATACCGTATAGGTCGGAGAAATTCATCAAACCCCTCAAACGGTCGACCAACGTACGAGATGCAAACAATAGACCCATCACCATGGCAGGAACGATAACGCTGACAGCCCAGCTTGGTTCCCAGTCGGAGATGTTGACCTTTTACGTGGCCGACCGACTCGCAACTCCTGTCATCCTCGGTTGCGACTTCTGCGACAAACACGTCGAAGCTTGTGATGGCCCAGAACCATTTAGGTACATGGATAAAAATCCTTTGAACGGTGCAAAAATATTTTTGGAATACGACGTTGTCCATGTATATTTCTAACAAACAACATGGCTTGAAAAACAGTTCTTTGTTGCCAACGTTCATCTTCCTCATCGGTCTCACTCTCAATATCATTCTACATCACCGACAACACAACTATGTGGCACTCACATTGATTCCTGAGCAGTTAATTCAAATACAGAAATATCAATGTACTTGTATTGAACAACTTGATTGGCGAAAACCATTTAGATACATCTATAATATTAAAACTTTCAACCGTACCGATATATGTTTTGCAATACGGCGGTGCTCATGTAAATCCATGACAAACAACATAACTTTAGAAACCGATCTACGTAGCCAACGTTCATCCGCATCAATGTTTCAGCCAACTGCACCAACAACAACAGCGATTCAGAAGACACTAATACTCACGCAATTTATACAACACAACATCATCAATCTACTTGTACTGAAGCAACATTATGTACCACGAGACTCTCTGGCAATTGATTGAGAGAATCATGAAAATATTTTTGTATTTTTTTATATTACTATGTTATGAGGTGGTAACCACCCATCATGATTAAAAGAACGATTTTACACACAGCCGTTTCAAACGCTTTGTCTACCAAGATATGATCCACGTATAGTAACGGACACACAAAGAGTACAATTCATTCATAGCAATTTTGAAAATGGTCTGGGACTTCATGATTTTAAAATTTCTTTCGTTCAAAACATGATTTCGGCACGGGCGCCAGTGTTACTAAAACTAAATTTTAAACGTATGTTAGAAAACATGGAAAATGGTATCTCTGAAATTGCGGAGACGTAAAGGTGCACGGATTATTTCAGTATCAACTGGGGCATTACGGTTATTTGGTGACTGTGTATCTCAATTCCTGTTAAGCAAACAGTGAGAAAGGACCTGTCGTACTTCCTTCGCCGAGGGGCCGTCCAGTCCAAAACTCTGGTTGATGCAGAAATAATTGGTATGAACGGAGTCCTGGTTATAAAGCATCGCCAAATTTATTTATTCTCTTATTGTCATGAAGAGGGGCATACTGCTACTACATGCCCTCTTCTTCGACGCCCTCCTGATGAAAATGAATTCACTGTCCTATTATAATAGGACGGTGAATTAATTTTCGGACTTTATTGTAATTCACCGCCCTATTATGGCGGACTATTGTTTCACCCGCTTATTTTTTACTAGCATTTATTTTAGTTAATTATCACTATTCCAATTGTGGTATTTCACGGTTCCATTCTTTTACTTAGGTCACTTAGCCACTTACACTGTTCCGAACCTTGAAGAAATATACTACAGTATAACCCCTCAATTTCAATACCCTATATAGTAATATCCTCTTATTAGCAATCCAAGAGGGGTCCACCACACCCTGTACCCATATTCCCGACCGTCATGGTCGGGAATATGGGTACAGAGTGCATGTGATATGGATGAGGCCCTCTCAGTTCCAATTAACAATAGATATCCGAGAACGCCATTTTGAAAATGCTTTTTTTGATGATTTTTGCACAAATAGAAATTTACAATAGCAATTCAAGATTTATAGGATTTTGATTTTGATTTTTTGTACAGTATTCAAACGATCGCTCACATATATTCAAAATTACTGGTTTCTCCAAATCCGAATTTTTCTTTAGGTAGACATGAATAATTAGGGCTTGAACTACATAGACTCAAATGACCGGAAACCTCCACATGCGGCTATCGGATGCACAAAAACAAGCCTTGGTTGACTAGAATGAAAGGCGAGCTGCTAACGGTGGTTACATTGATCAAACCGACCTTCGCGTTTGGGCGCAACAAGAATCCTCCCTCCCTCGTTCCGTTTCCCAGCCTTCAGTCTCGCAAAATATCAAAAAGCAACGTACTGGTCGACAACTTCCTGGTGTGAAAAGTGTACAAGCATCCCGACACTCCAGACTAGATGAGGCACTCGCAAGGTGGGTTATAGACTTCTCTTAACAACATCTCTCCATTTCCGATTGAACTATCAAGGCCAAAGGAAATCGAATACAGGATTTGGTTAACGCTGAGCTCCCGGAACTTGAAAAACTGAATCTCAAGTTTTCAAACGGTTGGCTTGGAAGATTCAATAAACTGCATGGTTTCCGCAACATTTTGATGCACGATGAGGCTGCTTCATCCCCTGACCTCCCGCTACTCGCGGATCTCCCGCTAATTAAGGAGAAGCTTTTCCAGTATGAAATCGAGGATATTTTCAACGCCGATGAATTCAGACGGCAATATCGCCTCGCACCCAATCGAACGATTTCCAATGCTCAACTCAGCGGAAACAAGAAGAACAAAACGAGGATTACTTTCCTTGTATGTTGTAATTGTACCGATATGGAGAAGCTTCCATTGCTTATGTGGTGCAATTGGACGTCAACTCATCAGCTCTGAGATCAATTCCAAGTCGATTCCTTTTGGTCACATTTTGTCATACTTTTATCACACTTATTCACGCTTGTCTGTCACGTTTGTCACGTATTCTGCGTTTGACCTGGTTCGTGTAATTGAACCATCGGCCACGTGTTTTCTGGCAAGCTGTACACCGAACATAGCACATTACTGTACTCGATGTACGGTATACTTCCACTTTAGCCAGCAGGCGACGGGCGGAGTCCATTTAAGGGGCTTCTGGCCCCGTATTTCCCTTAA
>JAULBU010050638.1:0-12891 GCA_032358235.1 Odonthalia washingtoniensis | reverse complement strand
TACAACAAACCCGTTCATCTACTTTTCAGGGAGGAAACAATCGTCAACCTTTTCCGTTCTCAGTTTGTGACGATATGGCGGTGGCGACTCCAACAATGGCAGGCATGACAACAGCTGGACCACCAATGCCTTCTATTGAAAATGACGACTCACTTGGAATGTCAGGACCTATGATTAATCACGGTGAACACATGGATGAAGAGTTACATCAACAACAACAACAACAAGGTTCACCTAGTGGTGAAATAAGTTCTCCAGCCATGCCTGTAAGTGGTACTTCTGCACGTCCGAAAAGTCCCATCGTTCATGGTAGTTATGAAAAGGCTGATTCAGATGAAGAAGAAGTTATGGTAAAGACGGAGTTTGTATGGGCTGATGGTGCTGAACTAGATGTTAAGTTATCTGGTGCTTGGAACGGATGGATGCCCGTTCAAATGTATCACGAAGGAGGTAAGTTGTTTTTTTCTCTCTTCCATCCTATCGATCTTCAGTCATCAACAAGAGCTCTTCACAACATATCACATCATTTCCATGTCTTACTAATCGACTAATCTCAACATCTACATATATCTACATATATATATATATATATATATTTTGCGGACGGTGCCTTCAAAAATATTATTTAAACCAAAATCATTATGTACAAAAACGTTTAATAGGTGGTATGTGGTCTGTGGTAACACCAGTACCGGCAGGTACTCATGAATTCAAATTTGTTGTTGATGGAGAATGGAAACATAGTACAAGACATCCAACGGTAGGAGAGGATGATGAAACTATGAATAATATTCGAGTCATTAGAGGACCACCGAAAAATAAGCAAAATACAGCTCGTTTATCAGAACAACGTAACAAAGATGCTGGCGTCACGTCTAGTAAGAAAAAGTTGTGTTGCGTGGTAAGTTAATTGTTATATTGTTTTCATTAGTTTAGATTTTCTTGTAGTTAAGTTAGTGATCTTTTCGTATTATCTTCGCCGTTTAAACGTTCCATCTACGTTTCTAATATCCCTCTCCTTTTCGATCAATGATTCGCCTGTCTTTTCCTTATCAACCAATGTCATGTCCACTAACTAATACGTTCGTTTTTTATTTATGTTATTCGCTCGACTCTAATTCAAAACAGTCATGAAAAATGCGCTTACAACGATGAACATGGTATTTCGTTGTGTTTCGCTAGCCAAGTTCCGTTGTTCAGGGAAAATAAGTTGTTTCCATATTGCTCGCTCTGTTTTTCTTTTGCTTTTCTTATTCTGGAATTATTTTTCATTCAGCCTCTTGACCGTTGCCAATAAACCCCACTTACTCAAATCTGGTAACGGTTGAAAGGATTTATTTGTGTTTTTTTTTTTTTTTTGTCAAATGTGTTATTCAACGGCAAGTATATTTTTATCTTCGGGTGGGTTATAATTTTAATTAAATTTTTATAAAGATTGTAAGGTATTACAAAGACACATTGTCATTTGTTGATTGCTACGTTTCCACTGCAAATCTACATTTCCTTTTTCTTTTTTTTTTTCTTTTAAGAGATTCTGCGACGAGCGTGTGTGGTTCGTGTGGTGGTTAATCATTAAAACATATGTATTGTAAGCCGACATTTCAGGTGGATGATATATATTATGAAAACTAACTCGGAATACATGAAAAAGTTAAGCAAACTGTTATGAATGAATTATTGTGACATTGGTTTTTCAAAATGAAAAAGAATGTGAGTATAATAATAATATATGAATTATGCAGATATTGATAAATAATATGAATTCTTAAGTATTTATGAATATGAATGAAGCTTTAACAAATATCAAATAATCGTATGCCTGTCCCTTCCCTATAATTATGTACTACTTTGTCAAGTACATAATTTATAGGGAGGGGACATGTATAGTATAGTGTTATTTGGATTGGAAAAATGTAAATAATACTATTAATATACATGATGATTCGTGGTGCTATAACAGAAACATAACGACGAGCTATATACATATATATATATATATATATATATTTATTTTTGGATGATGTGATGCGTAGACTCTATTCTGGTATATATATTACTCTTTGACCCGACACGGTCACTATCTCTTTCGATGCAACGAAGTCGTTCGAGTTTAGTGAGATAAAGCAAGATGTGAATCTTTCTGAACTAAAAAGGAAGAAATAAAAAGTAGAAAAGGTCGCCATGAACCGGTCGTATTTTATATTTAACAATTTCGCAAGCGCCGAACTCTTTCCCTGTTGGAAAACTATCTGTTTTGGAACAGATTAGGGTATCCAATAGATTAAACAAAAACATCTTCTTAAATAAGCTTTCGCATAAGAACTGGCCTATAGCGTACATGGCCCAGAGAATTGTTCGATTCCAATTTTTGATTCATTCTAATACTGTATTCCAGGTCATTTCGATTCTATGAACGAGTTGTAGCCACCAATGGCATGTTGACAGTAACTGCCAACTGTTGGAAGTACAGTACCACCGAAGTTACACTTGAAGAACAAGAGTAGCCTATTATCCTTTTTCATGAAATACAGTACGAGTTCTGGGTATCGCTGTAAACTTACAGAAAAGGGCTTACTATTGGTCAGAATCGCTTTTAAAGACGAAACAACTAGCTGTATAAAATTTTATTTTTTAATTTAAAAAATACAGCAAATTACATTCATTTAAATATATGGTGTAGGACACTCCAATCTAAAATTTTTTTAATGACGAATGAAATCTCTGTATTCGTAAGTTTATTATGTGAAGACCTTAGTGGATGAGCCAATGGATTTAGCGAAACGAAAACATTAATAATACAGTAAATAATGAGAGAATTTCAAATGATCTGTTAGTTGTTCAAATCAAATTGAAAAGAAAATACAGAAGATAACGCTGAAATAAAATGTCTGAGAAAAGTGACGAGCAATGCAATTATGAAAATGCGGGATCGTGGTTGGATATCGGAGACGATGAAGCGGATCATGCTCAATTTGAAATAACTGAAATGTAGCTGGCTGAAAGAACTTAATTAAATACAACCGTCGAGTGCATTCGCCGATGGGTCGGGAGAACTAGGTTACATGTCATTCAACATAGTACCGCTAGTAATGCCTACAAAAGTCAGAATGAATTAGGTATATTTCACATGCATATGCACCATTAGTTCTTTGAATGTGCTCGTCAATAGACCAACGGAAACATGGAAAGGAAATGTCAGGACGAGGAGTGTTGTGAAAAAAGGAGGAACTGTACGTATATGTGGATATCGAAATCGGTTACATCTATTTCTAAAATGAATGAACTAACAGACGAATGGTCTACAAAGAAGTTCTACGGTCAGAAGGACTTGCGGAAAAATATGAGTGGAGATAGTTTCTGAGGATACGTGCATTACAATAAGCATATCCTAAGTAGGCACATCGGAAAGCAGCCTTTGATCTTTCTTTTATGAAACTCACGTGCAATGACGGAGCGATTCCTGAAAAATTCAATAGAAGTTGCAGTTCCTGTGGGAGATATTGAAATGGATTTTAAACAGCATCCAGTGCACATCAAGAACATCAGCGTGGAGTTATAAGAAATAGAAACCTGTTAAATTCGTGATTCGATATTATTTGGTCATGAGTTGGGACATGCCGTACCTGCATTCAATTTGGGACAATATCTCCCGAAATAATTCCGGAATTCCACCGCCACTTGGGTATTTCACATTATTTAGAGAATTACGTGAAGTTTATGCAAATAAAATAGATCCTACTTTAAAGAAAAAATGATCCGATTCTAATGAAAAAGAGGTGAGTTCAAATTCTTCATGGAGATTTAATACGTATCATCAAACCAGAATTTATCATATGAAATGCGGTAGACTATAAATCCTTCTCGAACTTGCCAATAAATTATTAATTTTGACGATCGAGGAGGTGAGGATGTTGGGTACTATTATAATGAACGAAGTAGATGGCATTAATAGATACTCTTTAAAAAACAAATTGACATCTTGCAGCTATCAGAACGAGGATCATGGATTTTGGATCAAGTTATTGACAAAGGGGAGGGGAGACATTCTGAAAACACTCCATCCAATAAGTGCGGCTACGATGTCTTTAAAGAAAAAGGTGGTAACATTTTAGACGACTGATCTCGTGTATATCCCTCAAATGGATGTGGAGGTGTTATCTGAACAAACGTTAAAACGTATAAATGGTTGGGAACCACTTAAAAGGTGGTTGGGTCCTGAAGTGATGACACAGAAGAAGTTGCAATTACCAAGTTGCATAGTGGCGTATAATTTATTTATGAATTCAGTTGAACGATTTGATCAGTTTTGGGTTAACTGATTCTATTATTAGAATGGAGAAGAGGATGCCAATGCCATTATTTACTTATTTATTAGAAGATTAGATAAAACAATCATTTAATTTATTGAAAAGTATTGTAGTACCAGGTGAGGTAACATATTCGGACAGTGAATTAAGATAAAGGGCTGCAGTTAAAATGTTTCAGCCTTTTATAGACTTAAATTTGCGCCATCAATCTTTGCAGAATATAGTATCTGCTCGAATCCAAACTGGGGAAGTTCTCACTGAGGCAGTGCTAAAACATTTTGAAAGTTTCATACTCCTTGAGAATGCAGATTGAAAATGTACACCATGACATATGTGAAAAATAGTGAAGACGCAGTCAAGACCTAGATGGACTAATAACGGATGTGCACATGCTGCACCAGTTTTCATGTTAACTGATTTATGATTAGCCATAGTAGGAATGAGATAGAAGAAAAGAAAATATATGTTCATAGGGTCATTGAAAATTTGGAGTCAAACATACAGAATGGTCTACGTCGAATAATAATTGTCAAGTGAGTGACAAAAATTGAAGAATGTAAAGTTCCGTGGGCGACGTAGTCCGAAGATTCGTAACATAACAACTATTTCGTTCACTGTGATTTTAAATATCATAAATAAATTGTTACAATGATGGCCATTAAATTGTCATTCACGTTGGAAAAATGTCATTCATAAAAATGTAATGTGTAAATGTTTCATTCCAATACTGAAAATAGTGTCGTAGAGAAATTGACTGTTTTTTGAATCCCATGGAACCTCTTGTCTGTCTGACCACTGATGTCTTATACCTCTAGAATACATTACGGCAATTGGATTCTATTGTATGTCAATAATACCTATAGCGTTTAAAGATAAAACACTTGGAAGATGTTTATCCTTACTAAGTTTCTCACTGATTGTTCCAAGTCCCCATCTATGAGAAGGGATTCTGTTCTCTTACTGATTTCGTACCGTACTGCACAGCCAGTACGTCTGTGTTTACGAAAAAGGACTCCGCAGTCCAAAGGGTGGACTTCGGTGCAAAACATGCACCGAACTGCGATTTTTTGATGAAAATTAATTACCGCATCCACTGTAGCGCAGTTCCGAACTGCGAATTTTGCAGTGTTTGCCATTTACATTCATTTTCTCAAAAAATTAAGAAAATTGTGCAGTTCGGGCATTCATCTGTGGCAGTGTCAATATGTGCAGAATATTTTTAATTTATTGAAAATATTTACAGTGTAAAATAGTTGAAAAACGATAAGATGTTATTATTATTTTCATGTTAATTCTATTCACTCGAATATGATTGGTGATTCAGAAATGTACAGGAATGTATAGTGTGCAGTGTATCCAGGAAGCGTCAAATAACTGTCACACATTTCCGTTTAGTTCTTTATACATAGAATTAACTTTGATGTGAAAGATTGAATGAGTCTTCATTTGATTCACTCACTCTCGTTAAAACTACAAAAGAGAAAACCTACGTTTTTATCTTGCTTTTTAATAACAGACAAGTTATATGACAACTGATTAAAAGTCTGGATCTGTTACTACTGAAAAGAATCTACACCAAAGAGGATCGTAGGTCTCTCTTTACTGAATTTGTCAGAAAAAATGACTAGAGAAACACGTCAACAAGATTTTATAACTAAGTCTACACAAAGAAGGTGAAGGTAACAATGAGTATTATACCTAAGAACGATAACAGTGAGTCATGCCTAAGAGGTCTCAAACGATTCGAATTGGGTCAAAACTTTAACCTATGGATCATCCATTTCTACAATGAGATGGTCCAAAGGGATTTTCACTATTTTCCGCACAATAAAAAGTCCAGGACATATGCTGCCACTATTGCAAAGGAACGGGAGGATGATCTAAAAGAAAAGACACTGGAAGAACGAATCAAGACAAAGGAAAAGTACATGAAATAGTCCATCCTCGTCCAGAGCTATCTGGAACGATGCTTAAAGGCGGAAACAGTCCAGTCGCTCAGCACAATGGAACATGATGATGGACTTGTCACGATCTGGGACGCACTGGTAAATCAGTGCCACGCACGTGGATAAACATACTCTGAACAAGATCCACACTCAGTTAATTACAATTCACATGAAAAAAACCGAAAGCCTCATTACCTATCGAGGAAGGGTGCAGGTATTAACCAGTAGGTTAAGCGGTACATCATTAGAGATAACTGAAGAGAATATCTAGGGAATACCAACGAGGGTACTGCTGGAGGTATACAAAATGTCCTCAGGATAATAAACATTTCTTACGAAGGATTCTCGTACTCAAAACGAATGATGAAACTTCAGGAAAGTTCCATAGAAGACAATGGAGACCAAACAGTACCACTCGAACGACAGAGTCGAGTAGGATAATCGGCCTCTGTATTGACCATTGGTGGGAAAGGCAGACAAAAATACACTAAGAAGACATTCAAGTACAAGGGCAAATGCACCCGGTGTTCCAAACAAAGACACACAAGTACTGAATGCAATTAAAGATTGGCGGGAAAGCATAGAACCAAAGATGATTCTAAGGTTCTTACAGCTAAAATGATGAAAGAAAGATCGTCAAATGAGAATTTTTCCTTTACGGTACGAGGAGACGATCATACAGCAGAATTCCAAGATTGGGTCATCGACTCTGGAGCATCACACCATTACTTCAAGAATGGTCGAGATCTAGGAAACTTTAGAGGTGAAAATGGTACATTATCGACAGCTGGTTCATAGAACCTGGAAATCAAAAGTAAAGGGCAACACGGGAAGTACGGAATGGTAAAGGTAATTCCGAAGATCGAAAAGAATCTACTCTCAGTAGGCCAACTTACTCAAGATCCAGATGTAAATATACAGTTTATGGGAACAGGCCGTACTGTTTATAAAAAGGGAAGTGTTATGATACGAGGGATACGGACGTGATAATCTTTATAGAAAAAACGAAACCGGTGAGTCCGGGTCACTTCTAATCACTACCGACGCTGAGAATAAGCCGGAGCGATCTGCTAAAAATCATCACGATATACCAATAAGTGATGAAGATAACTATGATGATTAAACTGAAGATAATCAACTTTGGGATTAGCAAAATCGACTTGGCCACTTGTTGAAGAGTGGCATATAGCATCTGGCTCGACTTGGAAAGACACAAATAAGTAAATATGATATACAACGCAAAATAACTTGTCTTCATTGTTACAAAGGTAAGGCTCATATGCAGAGATTTAAGAAGGGTAAAACATTGAAACTTTGGACGACATGACCAGGTGAACTGATATATCCAGACACATGCGGTCCATTTTCGATTCCTGATACAAATGGATATCTGTATTTTCAAACTTTCATTGACGATTTCACTCGTATCACCGCTACCTTCCTCATGAAATCAAAGACACAGACCTTATCAAAGATTGAAAGGTACGTGGCGTGGATGCACAACAGAGGGTATGATGTGCAGAAATTGCGAACGATCAAGGCACGGAATACTCCTCGAGCAGGATCGGAGATATTCTTAGGGTGAATGGATTCACCCATGCAATATCTGGTCGATCAGATCATGCGCAACTACATGTGGCAGAGAGGATGAAACGTACCCTGACCGAGATGACCCATACCATGATGTCTCACACAGGCCTCCTCAAATTTTGGTGGAGTTATGCGATGAGATATGCTACTTCAATCTGTAATAAGTGTACGACTTCAACCTCCGAGAACAAAGAAACGCCCTTCGAACGCTCCTTTAACAAGTGTGGAGATCTAAAATTAATCAAACCGTTTGGGTGCACGACCATAGCATACGTACCACTACAAAATAGATCAAAACTGGACGAAACAGCTGAACGTGGTGTGCTGGTTGGCCTCGACGAAGGAACACTATGCTATCAAGTTCACAGTTCAAGTAAAAGTAGCATCATTCTGACGCGTGATATTACCTTCATAGAAGAGCCGGACGATCATTTAATGGTAAATGAAATGAACACGTTTCGAAATTTTAATCAAAATTTAGGTTCGACGAATGAAAGTGTGACACGTGGAAAAATAAAAACTCGAAAGGCAAAAAGAGATGATAATGAGAGACAGGATAAAAGTGATCCCCCTCATGAAAACTCGGCGGAAAAGACAACCAAGGATCAAGAAACGGCGAAAACGGCACCGGTAGGTGAGCCCAAACGGAGAGGCCGACCCATCGGGTCGAAAAAGAAATTGAAGGTCAAAAAAATGCACCGAAGGACAAGGTCGTCGTTCATAGCAACGAGACGAGTGTAAAAATCACCCCATCATCATCATCACATGCCAAGAATGCCAAAAACACTGGGACAGTGGGGAAGGTAGATGAAGTCACTTCTTCAACGTTTGGGAAACATAAACAAAAATATGGAATTATGCCTCAGCAGGTTGTACTTGATAGTAATATCCAGAACACGATTGTGGAAGTAGAGCGAGATACAACTCAGCAGGAGATTACCTCTATAATAACAACGACGCCTCACAATGAGGTAATCCCACAGAATAAAGTAGAAAGCAAAAATTCAGGAACAAGTAAAACCGTACTAATTGCAGAAGCCATCGCCAGAGAAAGTGCAGCTCCAACGACGTACAAAGAGGCGATAGGAGATACGGAAAAAGGGAGTTATTGGAAGGAGGCTTACGGGGAGGAGACGAGTAACATGAAGCGCTTAGGTGTCTAAAAGATCGGAAACACTCCACCAAATAGGAAGCATATATCCATATGCTGAGTATTCTGTGAAAAACTAGATGAAACTGGTAAACTGGTACGATAAAAAGCGAGATGAGTCGTCAAGGGGTTTATGCTGGCACATGGGTTTGACAATGATTTGACCCATGCAATGCGCCTGTATCAAAAATGACGACTTTACGAGTTTTACTATTAATGGAAGCCCGTCTTAATTTACGGGTGCACCAAATGGATGTGACAACTGCGTTTCTTAACGCAATCCTGGAAGAAGAAATTTATGTGAAACCGCCCCCGGGGTACGAACACTTAGTACCAACAGGTCAATCGATACGATTGCTTAAGGTACTATACGGACTTAAGCAAGCACTCCAGGTGTGGAACGCAACATTAGACACCTTTTTGTGTCACTTTACAGGTATAAAACATAGCTGCGCTGATCGCTGCCTCTAAACCAGGACAAAAAATGGGAAAATTGAAATCATAATTATGATTTATGTCGATGACATACTACTAATTGCTAATGGCTCCAAAGTACTGTAGACGGCAAAAGAAGTACTGAAGAATAAATTCCACATGAAGGATATGGGAATAGTAAGATGGTATTTGGGACTTGAAATAGTTGATAAACCCGAAGGAATATCAATAACTCAGAATCAATAGGTAGAAACTATACTCAAAATATTCAGCATGGAGGACGCAAAGGTAAGTGAGGTTCCACTTGCATCCAGCACTGACTGCAAACGAATCATATTTCAGGAAGCAGGAGACAATCCAAAAGAGTGTCCATACAGGGAGGTGATTGGAAGTCTTCTTTACCAAATATTTGCACAATGCCAAACATTTCTCTTGCTGTATCAGAACTGTCTCTATTTGTATCAAACCACAGAGAAGCACATTGGAAGGTTTTGAAAGAACTGCTACGATATATAAAAGGAACAAAAAGCAATGGATTATTTTATGATAGGAATGGTTCAAGTCCAACGCTGGAAATATACGTAGGTGCCTCTTGGGCCAGTGACTTAGAGACGAGAAGATATACTACAGAGATTATAGCCTACTTTGGAAAGTACATAATAGACTGGAGTTCCAAGCGTCAAACGCTTGTGACTCACAGCATGGCCGAATCGGAATATGTACCTGCTGATGCTGCAGCCAGAATGGTCATATGGTTGAGAAGTTTATTACTGTAGTTGGGGATGGATCAGGCCGGTACTACTACTATGCATGAAGAAAACGCTGCTTGTCTTGTGCTCGATAGAGGAGAGGGAAAATTATTACACTCAAAAAACGTCGGTATAAGATACCATTATCTACAGGAAACCTGGAGGAGAAACAAATCATTCTCAAATACATGCCTACTGAGAAGCAAATTGCTGACATTCTCACAAAGCCGCTACCATCAATTAAGTTCTACGGGTTGGTGGAACATCTTGTCAGGAATCTGGACAAAGATATAAAGGCAAGTAGCAGACAACGCATGTAGTTAAAAAAAGGAAAAAATGAAAAAGCTTTTTTGCACTATATGATGAAGTTTTGCATTTACAGACCCGATCGGTATGGTTTGTTGAACTTAGATTATGTTCTGATGTTATGTGATTAGAACATCAGTAAGCTATGTCTTATTAAAAAGAGTTATGTCTAAGTTTAACTCTTTATGTTTAAGTTAGCTATTCACATTACTACATCATTAAGTTATCACTCATGCCTACGTTGATGTTATGTAACATGAGCGGTTTCATTTTACATCTTCACGCGTAAGAAGGTGGTTCTGTTGACTTCAATCTGATGAATTGATGACTCTTGATTGAACATTACAAGTTGAATATCGATGATCAGGAGAGTTGAAAAACGATAAGAAGTTATTATTATTTTCATGTTAATTCCATTCACTCGAATATGGTTATTCAGAAATGTACAGGAATGTATAGTGTGCAGTGTATTCAGGAAGCGTCCAATAACTGTCACACATTTTAACATTCCTACACATGTACCTTATCGCCGTCTGTTTAGTTCTTTATACATCGAAGTAACTTTGATGTGAAAGATGGAATGAGTCTTCATTTGATTCACTCACTCAAGTTAAAAATACAAAAGAGAAAACCACGTTTTTACCTTACTTTTTAATAAAAGACAAGTTATTTTCCAACTAAAATCGACAATTATTCTTTACCATGAAATGTGATTACATTTTCAGGAATTGAAAATTTAGTTTTAATAGTTTTAACAGTTGGAGTATGTATTTCACCCGTTCTAGGGGTGAAATATGTACCACTCTTTGAACACAACCTGTTGATTATTTGTTCGAATGTGAAATGTTGATTAAATATGTATATTTGTAGTAATATACCACCCTTTCGTTCATCTAAACCTGATTGTAGGACGAACATCTGAAAAGGTACTTCCAGCATTTTTAGAACATGATGCATCATGTTCAAAAAAGGCTGGAAGTACCATTTCAGACTTTCGTACAATAAATGACATTCGTAGTACATGTCGCGCGAATGCCATTTCTAGTAACGTAGTAGGAGTAGAATTTGAAGTACTTCTTCAAGAAATGCCGTTTGTTACGAAGTGGAAAGAAATAGTTGTGTGAACCATATGAATATTTGAAAATTATAAACTTTATATTGTTCCTGTTGTTATGTAAAAAGTTGCATTGCCATTTGTAAATCCAGAAGTTTGCCTGTAGTAACGGTTAACATAAAAAAGATGGTATGGCCATAGAATTTGTTCCGTAAATGGCACAATACCGAAATTTGAGAGTACGCCATGTACTGATGATGCCATTGCGTCGAATGGTACGATGTCCAACCATTCACCTGTTTCAATGATTGGAATATTGTCCTTGTATTATAAATATTTCAAAGAATAATAAATAAGATTTTCTGTTGCGCACTGAAGGCACACATAATTTAAATGTCCGTCAATTGAACTGAATGGTTTAGTACATTCCATGTACTGGACAAATACATATTGCCCGAAATGCTCTGTTCCTGGTGTTTTGAGATGGGATAGTGGTGATACTTTCGTAAAGTAGAATAGCTCTGTTGAATTATCTGAACTATTGATTAGTACGAAACTATTTCGTTTCTTCTTAGCAGGTCCAAACGCTGTTGCAGAGAATATTCTCTATTTCTGCCGACGATGTGGAGGGAAAGGTACTACCTGTACATAGTATGTAGTTGAATAAATTATCTTCTCTGTCGTAATCAAGAAGTGTTGGAGTATAAACACCATGTATGTATCCTGCTTTTACGAATTCGAATTCAATATGTGTATCCGATGGTTAGTCTTGTGTCTCCCCAACCAATGTTCGAACTAGAGAAATGAATACTTGGAGGCCATCAGGGGGTAAGCAATTGATAAATGGCTGTAACTGTTTTGATGTAGAATCTATTGTGCAACGACCGTTCCGTATTTTGCCTATGTCTCAATTTGCGCAAAGTTGGAGCCATGTTATCAACCGTTTCATACATGCGTATTGCGAAGCGTGTTGAGGTTGACCTATAAGACTGCTTAATCAACACATTAAAATGTGCATAAGGAGATGCGTCTCAAATGCTCATGTTACCGAATGTTTGAATATCTTCAACAATGTGATCCAGAAGATGAAACTGCAATGTATATATATTACATGGTCACAATAGGGGCCAAACGTGGAGATAAAAAGTTGTTTCATATTGCGTATTTTTGTGTCGATGTTCTTGATTTCGGATTGTGACCAGCCATTTATTTTGTGATCATATAGCAAAGATAACATAATATATGAGTAAAGTGTGGTTGCCTTTTTCAGAGGTGCTTACTCCTGGTAACCAGTAATATTTTCTATGAAACCTACAACAAAAGGGAAGAACATGTCAAGATTTCTGTAGTATTT
>JAULBU010050627.1:0-12895 GCA_032358235.1 Odonthalia washingtoniensis | reverse complement strand
ACATACCTACTTTCGCAAATCCGGATAGCCGCCTAATTATCGAAGATCATCTACCAAAAATTCAACCAAAAGACCTGTTGGTAACTGTTGCATGGATCGAAAATACTTGAACTTATTCGTGCAGTACCATCGTTCCCTTCCAATAAGCGCTATGTGTAAGTAGAAAGAAGCAACTGGAAGAATATGAGATTGAAACACCAGAAAATAAAAATTGATCAGTTTCCCCATCCAGTGCAGTACTACATGTAGAAGACGTAAAACGAGTAAACGCTGCAAAATCGCATGTAAAACTGCATGTCCTCATCAGTTACTGGTGGGTATATGCACTTTTACCTGCGACAGCCATTCGTGATAGATGCACAACCGCCACTTCTGGCAAAAATGAGCCACCGTATTGAAGATTTTTAAATAGACAAGGGGACTTGAAAATATTCAAGCCGTTTGAATGAACAGCACTTTTATACGTACCTCCACAAAACAGAACAAAATTTGATTTCACGGCAGATCTAGGCACTCTGGTGGGGCTGAGTGAATGGGAATTGTGCTACAAAATCTACAGTCACGCCACGGGAAGATCGTGCAAGCTCGTGTCGTAACCTTTATCGAAGAAGATTTTGGAGAACGCTGTTCGAACGAACCAAAAGTAGAAAATGTGGATCGAACAATACAGCAGGAGACGATGTGAAGAAAGTGAAGAAGGAAGCGTCTTCTCAACATGCTCATTTGAAAACAAATTAAGGAGATGGTTTAGGTGCATTTGATACAGATGCAAAAGACAGTACCATAAAGGATGAACTAAAGTTCACGTATATGTAAGAAAAGTTGGTTCACTCACCAGAGAGTGAATTTGCAAGCCATAAAGCGGACGCACTGGTAAGTGGAGCTTTAATGTGAAAAATGGGAAGCCCCAAAGGCTCAAAAAATAATCCCAACGCAAATGCAAAACCAAAGGTGGTTAACAGTACAGTTATCAAGACTGATGACGGTAAATCAGTGAACGGTACATATATCAAAGTCGATGACGAAAACTCAGTGAACTGCACGATAGTTCAAAACGAATATTGTGACAGTAAAGGTAAAGAAATTTTAAAACTCCCGTATGGGCAGGGAGATAATTTAAAAATGACGCAGGTAGCGCTAGTTTCAAATGAATTAAACGAAGGTGGAAACACAAACCTTCAATCAGTAAATTAATAGCCAGACGCGAACAAGTGGAGGGAAGCATGTGAAGAGGAGTTAACGTCATCGAAAAACTTCAACGTTTACATTGGTAGATAAACCGACGAACAGGAATCACGTAGATACCAAATGGGTATTTAAATTTAAAGAGGATGACCTGCGGGATGTGGCAATGTTCAATGCAAAGTGCGTGGTCGAAGGCTATATGCATATGCAATGGTGTAGACTGCGACCTCAAAGATGCACCGCTTTCAAGAATTTCGACGGTTCGGATGATCCTATCATTGGAAGTCTAGGTAAAGCTCAAAATATATCAAACAGATGTAAGTGCGGCGTACTTGAGTTCCGTACTGAATGACACGATCTTTTCCAAGCCTTTTCCAGGTTACTAACACCTAGTACGAGATGGAAAATCCATCGTTCTACTCAAGGCGCTTGATGGCTTGAAAGAAACGTTGCGAAGGGGAAACCAAACTCAATATGTGTTCCTAATGGTCAAATGTGGAATGAAGCCATGTGAGACAAATTATTGTCTGTGTACTGGACAAAGGGACGAAAAATTATAACTGGTTATAAATATTTATATCGATTACATACTGCAAATAACTAAAGGTAGGGAAACTCTGGAAAATCCAAAATCGAGGCTTGGCGCTAGATTTAAAATAAAGGATCTAGGGATTGTAAAGTGATTTTTAAGGGATCAGTATGAGTAACAATAATAACTTCCCGCTACTGACACGGATAACCTATTTGAACAAATTATCGGAACACTTGCAGATGGTTGATTCGAAGATAAGTTCCGCACCACTGTTCCCCGGGGAAGAAATAAATATTCTGCCATTTAAACCAGATTGAGAGGAGAAGGGATAATCCCCATACAGAAAATTAATCTTATTACTCCTATATTTAGGAGTTTTCCCACGCCCTTACATCTCCCAGTCAGTTTCTGGGCTTTCCAGGTATGTCAAGAATCCAATAAGATGCCATTTGGGGGCGCGGGAAGGGGGTTACGTTATGTGAAGGGTACGAACGACGTTGGGATGTTCTACCAAAATGTTATGATTGATTATAAATTACATGCGTATACCAACAGATCTTGGTCAGATGACCTACTGAACTGGATGTCTACAACGGGAATTTTGATCCATGCAGGAAAACACGTGGTGGACTGGAGCTCGAAGAGCCAACCCATTATCACACATAGTATACTGTAGAGTCGGAATACGTGGAAAATAGATGACTCGGTGACCCGCGCAGTGATATAGTTTAGGTGCATAATGTAGAGTTTGGATAAAATGGCGAGGATCCAAAGATCTTCACGAGGATAATTAATCATATCTTTTTTAGAAAAGCGAGAGAGGGTAGATGTTTGACCTCAAGACATATACGTCTGAGGTACTACTACCTGAAATAAAATGTATCCTTGCAGACCCTCACCAATCTGCTCTCAGAAAATCGCTGAAGAACTGATGACATAAATAGTTTCCAATCAGTTGCTAATGTAGTTGTTAAGTTTTTAATATATGATAAAATTATGACTACAATTAGGGTGATTGGGTGAAACGAATTTTCAAAGGAAACGAATTTTAAGAAAAAGGGAAGAAAATTTGGTTGTTTGGATTCGAGAAGAGAATTGTTGAAGAGCGCATCTTTGTTTGTGATGATTGAAATTATGTTCATGGTGATGTTCATGATGAGGTGCATGATGAAGAGCATGGTAAGGAGCCGAAGTAAGAGGAATCGCTTTTATTTCTGCTGATATTTTATGATGATAATTGGCGTATACGGTCAAGCAGGAGTGTTGAAAAAACAGAGGACGTTTTGTAACACTACTGTAGTTGTAATAACTGAACAATGTATAGAAGCAGGTTGTCCTCTTAGTGTATTGGGCTAATGATTCATATTAACGTACAGTTAATACTGCACACTAGTACAGTGAATTTAGTTTCACCGCCGTCATAGGAGTGACGAATGCTTCAATTACGGGAAACTATATGAGTTCGTTCTCCTGTCAGTCAACAATCTAAGTAATAAGATTGGGCTTGACTGACTCGTTAAACGTTACTTCAATTTCAATCCTGTAACAGTAGTAAAAGCATCAGAACGTCATAAGAGAATCATGAGACTTTTCTCTCTCTCTCTTCACCGTTCTCGTCACATCGCAGGTTATGAGCCCTTATACAAAAACTCCCATAACAAACATCTCAGCAGAATCATCAATCTATTTTACCAAAATCATCAAAACGACGATGAACATTATCTTATCCATATCAGAACTATTAGTATTATCCAATACTAACCTATGCTTTTAATTGAAACTTCATACTGAATCAAACAATCCTATTTACCTATAGTAGCTAACCAATTATTAGGCATTAATATTCCCCATCATATCATAACTGATGACATTAATTAATTAGCAATATCCATACTAGATTCCAAAACTTAATCCATCTTTTAATACAATTATATAAAATTGATAATCATTTAAAATCATTATAACGATTCCCATTCAATCACCAATACTATAATACAATTTTATAATATTAACACTATTTCAGAAATATCAATACAATATCTATACATATATACAAAAATCAATACCAGAATAATACCCATATATCCTTCCGCCTATATACAGCGCATATCCTTAAAAAAGGAGATAAAATACTAAAATTAATATATACAACTATAATCGCAAACCATGGCACAGATTAATGACCACATCCCGACCAATAATCAAGTAGCGAAACAGATTCCGACATACTATCCTACCATAACGACACTGTACAAGGCCAACTCGGGACCTTGGCTGCTGGTGATCAGATGTGAGGCAGATACGCTATAAGTAGCTCCGCATATTGAGACCTATTTGATTCCAAAACTATCAGAGCAGTCAATTCCCTGACCAGTGTTCTACAAGCATATCTACCCCAAGACATTGCAACAGCCGTAATCAATACTGGGACACCAATCAACCGGTGAATCATAATTAACAGAGAACAGCAAGATACTTTAGTATCAGTGCACGATATCACTAAAAAATTCAAAGCTGCAATTTTGACACATAATGAAGCCTACCTCACTGACTCCAATAAGTTACCGACAGAGATACTACAAGTTCTAATAGGAAAATGGCGCAACATGTCTTATTCCATCACTTCCAACAATAAACCAAAACAAAACACAAGCCAGCCAACATCTATAGCGATCATTAAACACACACTTCCTCCTACATCGGAGGTTCCAATCATAGATAATGCATCACCACCATCACACAATTCACACAATTCAACAGAAATCCATCAATTTATGTCAAATCACGCCCATCTTCAAATTAAAAAACGCTCCTAAAGCATACAATAAAGCGAAGAATAATAGCCTCCCTGTCCCCATGAATACAAACGCCCACTGATAACTACATCATCCTCTCTCTACATATTGCGTTCAATCATGCAATTCTTGATGTTCTTGGACGCATTATCACACATGGTCATTTTCCAACTTTACCTAACATTTGAATCCCCATCAGTACAATAAGAACGCTTCATTTTCAGATGGAAAAACTGTGCAATCACCTCATAGACTTTCGGTACAAAATACCACAATCACTGGTCCATTAATAGCAAGTAACACTATGGTCCCTATTATGTCCCCTTCTAGTAGATCTCACAGCCACATCGTAACGTCTGTTGATACAGTGTCACGATTTGTCGTTGCACAAACTATCCAATCAAGGGCCCAGCTATCTTACATCATACTAAAGACCCTAAATTACATGTCCCAAATACATGGCCGTCTTCCACAAAGATTTCACTCTGATAACGCCAGAGAGTACACATCAAAAATAAGAATCAGATTTCTTCATACAAATGGAATAGAAAAAACAGCCATTATACCCCACCAGCCCTGGTCCAACTCACGGGCTGAGCGAATTAATCTCACTCTAATGAATGCAGAAATATCTACTCTGTCCAACAGAAAAATAAAAAACATTTCTGGGGCTTTGCAGTTCTACATACCACCTATAAATTCAACCGTATACCCTACAAAAAATCCAAAAGGAAACCTGTCTCAATATGGCAACCTAACCTATAAATGCCACCATTTTTCATTCCACTTGGAGCTATCGGCATGGTTATTAACTCCAACACGAGCAAACGAAAACTTCTTACACGATCTAGACTCGAGCGATGTTTTCACAATGTTAATGTAGACAATTTTTTCATTCTACTTACTGACACATCAAATATCTCAACATGTAGAGCAGCAGACGATTCACAGCATCACCCAGCATTTGTTTCAAGCAAAACTTTTTTCAAAGCCTTCAAATCTTATGCATTTCACAAAACACCTACATTAATCGCCTCTGATACATTATATTTGGAGTGTGTGGTACGCACTCCAAATAACTCAACCCAACTCAAAAAAATCCTGATGTGCAACAATGGCCTATTGCAAATGATAAATAATTACATCAATGAAATGACAACTAAGTCATAGAATAGATTCCAAACCATAAAATTCCACCGTTAGCACAGTGTAAGTCACAATAAATTTCCCCCTCCATAAAATATCGCTACAAAAGAACGCCAACTGGTGAAATAACTGAGAGTAAATCCAGATGTGCTATCAGCGGATTTAATGAAACCTTCTATTCATTACCTTCCTGCCTAAACTAGTTCATACTCAGCACAAAAACACCATCACGACTGCTATTCGCTCACGGTAGATATCACAATCAAGCCATAAAATACTCCGATATATCATCAGCATTTACCCTTGAGGAATACCATTCAAAGCACACGGTATACGTAAAACAGATTCCACTCGCTGACAATTCCTATGATTCTCCTGATTATTAATACTGTTTCCTGCGCATGAATCTATATGGCTCCAAACCAGCATGTCATACTTACCTCTCTGGCCTTCACGTTCATTTTTCAAATGACAGATACATCCAATTCGATAAAGATCCTTGTGTGTAATTCAAACTAACTGACTCTGGTCTAATAATAACTTCAATAACTATAGACGACATTCTGGTGACAGCCCCTCATGAATAAGACATTGATACATCCCTTCATCATCTGAAAACAAAAGACACGGTAGAAATGTAGGAATACCGACAATATTTCTTTGTTGGACAGTGCAATATAAAACCAATAATGATATTCATATATCGCAACCTATCCTTATTAACAAAATCGCGAACAAATTAAAAATACAAGATGAAAAATGAAGATCTACCCTGCTTCTTTACATCTTTTACTAATTGACAAAATGAAACAACTTACATGTCAATTCTTGTATATATCATATATTTGGCTTACGGTACCAGATATTATATCTCATATGCGCTGGCGCTGATATGTTACCCATATTCATAACCTAACCAACTATGGTAGACATGAAACTACTATTTCATCTAGCTAAATATCTCCCTGGAACTGTAGATCATGAAATAACTTTTTCGAAGAGCATCACCAATCCTCTAATATCATACTCCAATTCGGATTTTGCAGAATCCAAGGACAGAATATCAAAATCTTCATCAATGCACCTATCATATGGAACCCCAATGTATTGGTCATCCGTAAAACAACAAACAATTTCGCTAAGCACTTGTGAGGCTGAATATTTTGCAGCCTTACAGACATTGCAAGACACAATATGTATTCGGAAAATTATTATGGACTTTCTACAAACAAACATACCGGCACCTCCATTCAAAATAGACAATAATAATTGTGTCATTTACATCGCTCGCAATACAGGAAAAAACACAGAAAACTCATAGACATTAAGCAACATCATCTCCATTACCATCTTCAACATTCTTCGATACTCATACACCGTGTATCAAATATTAAGAACCTATCAGACATTCTAACAAAATCTCTTTTAACAGTTTGGTGGAAATCACTCATCGAATCCGTACATTCATATTCTACAACATCTGAAACCATTAAATCATGAGAAATACAGGCATAGAGGAGTGTGATACTTTCTCCTTTCCAGTGGAGTCTTTCTTTGTGCTTCTTGTGATTATCATGATATTATCAGTATGATAATTATCAATACCACATTACCGAGAACTCTAGTGCAGTCATCTGTATTGTATTGATAAATGACATATAACTAGTAGTTATACAAATACGACATTAGTCGTCCCATTTACATGTATGGAACTGTTTAGCAATTATTAAGCTACTATCGCGTACAATCTATCATGTACTCATATTCATCTTCCCACATTTGCTTACTGGAAATTTATTTTCTTTCTTTCTTTTTACATTAATATTTCATTTTTCTACTTTTTAAGACTTTCTCCTGTCAGTCAACAATCTAAGCCAATAAGATTGGACTTGACTGCCACGTTACATTTCCCTCCTCTTTCAATCCATGAACAGTATTTGTGAGACTTTTAGAACTGACTCTCCACAGGATGATTTGGTGGTATTCAATGATGCGCTCACACGTGCAACTTCATCCATCGTTCCCACTCCCTCTTCAAGACGTTCCTTCCGTGCGTGAACGTGATCGGCGCTCATATTTAGTTAAGAAATTTTTTGATAGATTCTACTCAGGAAACGTCCTTTTCTTGGATGCATACTTTACGAATGGTGATAATTGGGATTCTGAAGCGGTTGTCTCATAGTTTCTCTTTTTTGTTTTTTTTAATAGTGCATTATGTTTTGCGAAATTTTTAATTTGTTCATCGCACCAAATTCCGGAGTAATTCAAAATATTACATTTCATCAAAATATAAGTACTGTAATGTGCCTATACCTTCCAAATGAGTTGAAATCAGTTACGATTATGCGTTTGTTATACAGATTATGACATGAGGCATTACATTATTGTACAGATAAGATCATGCCGTACAGGTACAAAACGTGTATAATACAGGGTATTTCGTCTCACCACCGTCCGTCAAATGGGTGCGTCAGCATGAAGCAACAAACGTCTTCATCAAAATAGCATACATGATTTTATCCTATATAAGGTCAGACAAAGGCACAGCTTTCCAAACTAAAAGAAGAGTTACCGTTATTTCAATTCAGTTTTCAACAAATTAAATGTCCGATCTGTTCTCAAAAAGCTGCTGCTACAGGTGAAGGTTTTGAAGTAAGGGCAGAACACAAGTTAAGTTTACTCTCTCTTTCTTCCTGGTTTGTTTGTTTTTTTGCATACAATGGAGAAATCGAGTTTCAGAGATTTGGACCGATATGAGTTGAACCAGGACTTTAACTTCTGGGCTTTATATTTCTTTTATGAAATAGTAGAAAATAATCTATATCATATTTTCCCATGCGACAACCTCACTCAAAACATGGCGGACGCAGTATTGAAAAAGCAACAAAAAGCGTTAACGAACGCGACTCAGGAATAGATAGACAAGTCAAAGGAATTAGTCTCGGAAAACGAAACCTTGTCATGCAGCTACCTAGCTAGATTCCTCTCCCTGAAAACGATAAGATCGTTAGGGGTAGATAGAGAATCTAGAGTAGTAGGAAGCTTATGTACTGCATAATTAGGAAAATGTAAATCTACTAGCAAACATACTTTAAGAAACGTATACAGCGACTTAATAAACGTAGAGATGCAAGCTGCCGAAAGTCTAATAGACTATCAGGGTAGAGTGCAGTATCTGATGACAAGATTGGAAGGCACTAGTTATTCTGTAAAGGAAGATCATAAATTGGGTATATTAACAGGTGGAATCCTGGAGATATACAAATCAGCAATAAGAAGTATAAACTTATCTTTTGAAGATTCATCATACTACAGTTTCGCAATAAAGCTACAAGATCTTGCAAAGGATGATGTAGGGGGTCCTTAAATCCCAATATAGATTCAACAAAAAACTACTTGTATGTACTCTGCTCTCGTAATAACGAATAACAAAAATGATTGTGGTAATAAAAACTTTTTCAAGAAAAATAAGTTATATAATAGCAATGTTAAATATAAATTCAAGGGAGTGTGTCACTGGTGCGGAATAATGGTTCATAAGGTAGTAGATTGTTCCTTTAAGAAACTTGGCGATGCAAAATCGTATATTAAAGAACAATTTAATGTAGTTCATAATGCAGATGAACAATTTCCGTTCACGCTGGCATCAAAACAGAATCAAATTTGATCCAAAGATTGGGATCAGAAGGAGCCTTGGATTGTCGACTCAGGTGCTATTCATCACTATGCTGATGCAGAAAATAATCTTCATTTGGACATAGAAGTTGCAAAAGGCAAAGTGATGACGGCAGAAACTGAACATCTCGACATTAAGGCAAAAGGTTGGAATGATAATTTTTGGAGACGTACGATTGGTGCCGAACATATGTAAGAACCTATTATCAGTAGGACAATTGACAACTGACCCAAAATTCATCCTTCAATTCAAGGGAGATAATTGTTCGATAACTAGAGATAATAAACTGGTAGCACAGGCCAGAATGTGCAACGAAAATATATACCGAATACAAGAAGTATTCAACAAAGAATATGCTGCAGTAAGTAACGTCATAATAACTGATAACAAATCATAAATAAGTATTGAAGACGGTAGTGAGAGAATGATGATTATATCATTGATCCAAATCCATTAATGGATTGGCATAATCGATTGGGGCACCTCTCTGCAAGTGGAATAAGACACCTGGTTAGATTAGGCCAAATATCGATTACGCAAGCAAATTAGAATCGTCATCTGAACTGTGTGAGATGTTCTCAGAGAAAGGCACATCATCACAGATCTAAACAGAGACCAAAGAAGACAGAGGTAAGGACTCAATGTCCGGGTGCGCTAATATATTCTGATAAGTGCGGTGCTTTTTCAGTCCCAGATACTAATGGGAACATATATTACAAGATTTACATTGATGACTACACGCGTCTTACGGTTACCTTTTTTATGAAATCTAAAACAGGAATGTTTTGCAATATATAACAATACGTTGCGTTTATGCGAGCGCGAAATAACTACGTGCATACGTTGCGAACGGATCAAGGCACTGAATAGTTCTCAGGTCCAATTGAATATTTCTTAATAGTAATTGGAATTGTTCATTCACAAACAGATAGATCGGCACACGCGCAAATGCACGTAGCTGAAATAATGAACAGACCCCTCACCGAAATGGAAATAACGATGTTACTCGATGCTGAACTGCCAGAAACCTGGTGGGGTCATGCTCTTACATATTCAACATCAATAAGAAATCGGTGCACTACGTCTACTTTTCATAATTTTGCGACGCCGTATCATCGCTTCTTCCATAGGAATGCAGATCTAAAAATTATATACCTTTTTTATGCGTGGCGATGATATACATACCGCTTCAGAACAGAAAAAATCTAGACACAGTGGTCGAACGTGGTGTCATGGTAGGGTTACCAAAACAGGTTATGTTATAAATTATACTGCGATTCTACGAATAATGTTATCATGAGTAGGGATGTCACATTTATAGAGTCAATAAAACAAGCCGTAATTAAACCGAATAAAAAGGGAATGGCTACGGAAAAAGTCATTAATAAAAGGATTACAAGTAATGTTAAATGTGCTGTCATTGATAATACAAATAAAAAATGAATCATTAACGACAGGGTCAAGGCAAATATCATTGAGGACATCACCAATGTTGATATTAATAAGAATGATGGGTAAATCATCATCAATGTTGATAATGATAATGAGACTGCAATTAACATTAATGATGTTAATAAAGCACATAATGACGCTTTTTAAATTAAGTCGAAGAAACGAAGAGGTCGTCCAGTATGATCAAAGAATAAAACAAAAGAGAAAGTGATTGGTACTACAACAGATGATACTACAACAGAAACTATAGCACCTCCAGTGGAAAAGGAGGTAACGATAACAGAAGCATCTCAGTATGTGAACGTATTGATCCAAGACATAGAAACTCCTAACACTTACGAAGAAGCAATTAATGGTAATGATGCAGTTAAGTGGAGGGAGGCATGTGATTTCAAGCTCAAGTCTATCAAAGACTTGAAATTTGTAAATTGGTGAAGACATCAGTGGGCAGGAAGCACATACCAAAGAATTTTGTATTTAAAATGAAGGAAGACAATCTGGGTCATGTGTCAAGTTATAAAGCCCGATGGGTATCAAAGGGTTATATGCAGAAGTTTGACATAGATTATGACCTGACACATGCTCCTGTTTCAAAATTGTTTACTTTGAGGGTATTAATATCACAGGTAGTCAGCCTGAAGTTTAAAATACATCACATGGATGTAATGACGGCGTTCTTAAACGTATTTTTGGATGATGTGATTTATGTGCAGCCTCCACCTGGGTACGAGGAACTAGTGCCAGATGGATACTCAATCCAATTATGCAAGTCATTATATGGATGGAAGCAGGCAAGTAGAATGTGGGATTTGACTTTGGATTATTTTCTACGTAAGGTGTGCGGCATGTCACCAAGTTTAGCGGATATTTCTTTATATGTGAGACACGCGCGAGGCAAATTAGAGATTGCAATAATGGTGTACGTCTACGATATCCTGATAATGATTAACAATGATGATATCTTGAAGATAATCAAAGGATCATTAAGATCTAGGTTGAAAATGCAGGACATAGTTCAAGTTTGCTGCTTTTTAGGTATGAGCATCAGCCGGAAATAAAATGGAATTCATGTAACTCAAAGCTCATATATTAATAAATTACTGAGCAAGTTTAGCATGGTAAATTTTAAAGAAAAGGAAGTGTAATTGTCAGTAAGTGAAGATTTTTACAATTTTTCTCACTCTACGCCAGACGATGAAGTGACATCTTGTCCTTATCGGAAACTTATTGTAAGTTTATTATACTGGAGTGGATACATGAGGCCTGATATTGCACTTTCGGTTTCAGAACTGGCAGGTTATGTGTCGGCGCCTACGGAATCACACTGGAAGGCATTAAAAGAATTAGTAAGGTACGTCAGGGGAGCAATAAAACATGGACTTCTTTACTCTGACAAACGCTCATCAAGCGAATTACATTGCTACGTTGATGCGTCATGGGCGAATGATATCGCAACGAGACGATCGACTTCGGGATTATTGATGTGTATTGGACATCTTGTGGTAGATTCGTCTTCGAAGAGACAATCATTGATTGCGCACAGTACCGCAGAGGCAGAGTATATAGTAGCAGATAACTCGGCTGATCGCATGGTTGTCTAGTTCAGGAGCTTGATGGATTGTTTTGGTATTAGACAGGAAGGTCCTACTATGCTACATGAGGATAATTTGGCGTGTATTGTGTTACCAAAGGGTGAAGGAAAGTTTATTTTATCAAAGCATATCATCTTTCGTTATCATTATTTAAATGAGAAGGTTCAGGGAGGGAAAATAAGTTCAAGCTACATCAAGACTGAGAATCAGTTGGCATATTTCTTAACCATACCACTACCTACGCGTCTCTCCAAAGAATTAATTAATCAATTCATGCACAATCACACTACAGTGAAGGATTCTTGATTAGATAAATCATCGCAGATTGTTTTTTGTTATGTTTTCTGTTTATGTTCTTTTTTTGGTTGTTTGTTTTGTTGATTAGAGCGCTGCCAGCCGTTCGTACACAACACACAAACATTAAATTTTTTAGAAATTTCGATGATTATGTTTGATATGCCTACCCCAGCCGCACACACAAACAGTTTTCGGACACAAATTATTTGATGAAACGACA
>JAULBU010050616.1:0-12896 GCA_032358235.1 Odonthalia washingtoniensis | reverse complement strand
TATATGTGAAACGCCCCCTGACATATATGAAGTGCTGCATACTACAATAGTACTAGCATTTCAAATATTAATGCATATGATATATAATATGCGGATATGCAGAATATTTTCAAACAATTTCGTGCAGTATTCTGAAATAAATAATATTCTTTTGCATATACCTCTCGCCATTACCTCAAAATACTTCCAATAAAGTTTCACGCTTTCGTCACAATAATTTGACTCTTTCAAATGATTTTTGGAAAACATACCCACATTCCACCAACACAAAATCAAATCATTTTCGAAATTATTCGGAAACTTTAAATATGTCCCGGAAAATGTTATGCCATATCACCCAAAACGTAATCAAATTATTTTTGTTAGTATCTTGAAACTTTCAAATGAGTTTTGGAATACATATCCACATTCCACCAAAACAAAAAAAGGAATATACATATATACAGATATATAATTCTATTCCCCCTAAATGAATACAAATTAATTCTGACTGTGTTTTGAAATCTTCAAATTTGTTTTGACAAACCATCAAAATACAACATCAAAGTCACTGCAAAAATATTTTGAAACTTGTTTGAGATTTCAGAAATGGTTTTGGAGACACACCAGTGAAAGTGTTTTAAATCTTGTTTAGAATGTCATTTGAATATTAGGAAATTAATGTTGCTACTATGGGCAGTATGATCCCAAGGATTTCCCAAAGTGATTCTCTAAAAAACCCGTAGCATATTTGGGACTTTTTGAGGTCAAAAAATCGTGGCTTTTTTGGGGTATTTTGATAATGAAAGATACAGACGCAGCCAAAGGTACTCAATTTATGTACCACGATATTCCAGTCCGATTCTCATAATTAATCCATATCCAGTTGAATATCCTTTGTTGCCGTACCTCGTTAAAAGAATGAAGGCCTTGCTGAGAGTTACCGCTATAGTAACTTTATTCTATTCACGCGTTATAATGAGACCCACATCGTGCTGCAATTGACCTACTTTGCCCTGCTACAGATAAGTAACGTTACAGGATATGTAGATCTGATATGACTCTGGTATTACAGTCAGCAGAAATCGGGTACGTGTTTTGGACATGAGCATCGATTTCGCTCCTTGATATAGTTGTTAGCCTATCCTTGGACATGTGTGGATCTGGTTTCCCTTCTCCGTTGTTGAAGCGATCTATCGATGCGTTAGGGTATTTAAAGATGATGCGGTCTGTGTTAATTCGTCAATGTCTAGTTTTGTTACTTCTTTCTTCACATAGACTCGGATGTGGTATTTATACCAGTACAGGGGTAGGTCAGAATAAATTTCTTACACTAGTGTCAGAATTTCCCTATCGGTCAGAATGTAAATAATTCGCGATATGCGCAATCAATTTTGTATTCGGTAAATACTAAATTGATTGAACTCTTATTCAGTCAATTGTGCGCTGTAATTTTACAAGCATGTGTTGATTAAAATTGGTGTAATGATCCATAAGTGCATAACTCTGCCCTTGAGTTGAATCACACGAAGCTTGCACCTGTATCAAATCTATCGATTTGACACCCCAACCACTTTATTTTTGTGTGATTGGCTCTTCCATCTTTCTTGAATTATTCGTCTTGCTGTACAGTACAGTTAGGATGAAATATGTCTTCGGTGCTGTAATACAACAGTACTGATTTTTGACACGTGTTTAATAATCAATTTTCGGTGACGAGATCCTTTCCAAAATTCACACGCGTCTTTTCGTGAAAATCAATCAACAAAAATTACCTAGGTCCTTTCACGGAGATTAATCATCATAAGTGTCCTACGTACCTCCATTACGGTGCATAGATGTAACGTGTCAGTATATAATACAGTATTTCTATATTGTTTCCATTTGATGTAATGGGTAGGATGATTTTTCATAGTTGCTTTTTTGTTACCCAGTATTCCATTCCCATGTCGCCTCTAAAGTTTACCTTTGCTGCTTTGTTGTCTTCCCTTATCCTCTCGCCCCATCATTCTTGCGTCAGTATCACCGTTATTCTTCGCAGAGCTCGTCATGTAGTCATTATGTTTTACTAGATGATATAATCATTGTTTAATCAGCAAGTTCTCCTTTTATGTTCATGTAATTAAATAATCTCAACAATTCCCTACTTTATTATCAATAATTTGAAATAATATTTCATATTATTATCATCTCCAAAGGTAATTGGGGTGATTGTGATAGGGTATATATAACCAGATGATGAATCACCGAGAAATATATCTTTACTACTGATATTATTTGTATTATCCAAACTGCGGTATATCCTTTCGGTCTCTTATGGAGGTTCATGTTTTGATATAATTTGTATCACTTTCAAAACTTGTTGTACTTTGTTCTCAAGTTGACCAGAACAACCTTAATCTGTTCTGCGGTATAAAACCATTATTTTTCTTCATTATGCTATCATTTGGAGTGTTGCGTCCGGGTTTCCATAATAAGCGAATCAACCTTGCGGAATATCTTCTTTCCATACTGTCATTGTAACCTAATTTCTGATAATCGATCAATTTTAACTGCGACCTTCCAATTCATTTACCCGCTGTTCATCGCTCCCCGGATCCTTTCACGTAATTTTCAATAGTTTAAATCAATCCTTAGTTTTTTCCTTTTCAAATCTTGTTCGTATATCCTATGTAGCTCGTTACCATTCAGTGTCTAGACGAGGTGTTTCTAGTTGACAGTTACTAAAATGGAAAATTCGTGGTGCGACACGGGAAACTACAGTACTCGCTGCCATCTGTGAGTGTCTTTATAAGCAGAGATAATGCGAGTGCTTTCGTGTTAGTCGTACCAGTTTTTTACTGTACATGTATATAGAAATCAGGTAGTGGTAACCACCATTGCATGAGTCTGTCTGCAGGATCCTTGATGTTAGAAACTATTCAAGCGCTGCATGGTCTGTGTAGACAATGAAATTCCTGTACAGAATGTATGGACGGAAATTGTTACAGCCCACACAACGGCGAGACATTCTCGTTCAGTTGCTGATTATCCATTCTCTACTTCGTTCAGTGAACGGGATCACTACACGATAGGTTTTAGTCCCCCATCTTGGTGGGTTTGGAATAGTGCACAGCCTACTTAGTAGTTGCTTCCGTCTGTGTAGATGGAATGCGGGGGTTTTATTAAGGTACTGCCAGTACAGGTGCGGTCAAAACTGCCTCTTTCAAAGAGTGGATGGATTGGACTTGTTCCTTATTCAGTTAAAATGAGTAGGAGTTTTTCTTCTTAAACAGTTCGTTAAGGTTTTAATCTGTGTTCTTGAAGCTTGGTATGAACCGTCTGTAGAGGCTGCAAAGTTCAAGGAAGGATCTTACTTCCGTATTTGATGTCGCTGGCTTTGATTTACGGATTGATTCCGTGTTTGTTCGATCTATTTCCAGTTCCCCTGGATTGATGACGTTACCTAGTCACCCGAGTGTACTCGTAAAGATATGGAACTTACCGATTTTAAAGCTAACACTGGCTGCTGCGAGACAGGTTCAGATTTCGTCCACATGCTTTATGTGCTCCTCCATAGACTTGGAGTGTAGAATATCGTCGTCGAGGCATATGAGAGAAGTCTGTAACGTGTACTTGGATAGGATTAGATTTAACGCACGTTGAAATTTTGCGGGAGCATTCTTGAGCCCGAATGACATTCGGTTGTATTAATACATACCAGCGTGGTGTACGAACTCGGTCTTTTGTTTGTAAGCTGAATTTACTGATACTTGCCAATAGCCAGAATATGCATCCAACGTCTAAAAAAGCTTGGCGTCTCCAGGTGAGTCAATACAATCGTCCATACTGGGAAGTAGGTAGCTGTCCTTCATCGAGGCTTGATTAATCTTCCGGTAGTCGATAAAACATTGGATTTTACCGTCCTTTTTGGGCGCGAAGAGGACAGGTGCTGGCCATTCAGAATAAGATGGTTCGATTACTTCGGATTTGAGCTGTTTCGTAACCTCTAATTGGTCGCGCCTTTTCTGGTCTTTGGTCTTGCTTCATGGGGTGGTGATTTAAACGGCCTTTTGCGGGTATAACACCTATGTCGTGTTCGCTGAAATTGATTCTCTCCAAATTTAGGAGCCACATGGGTTCGTTCTTTGCCAACATGGACCTTATCATGTCGTGGTGTTTCTCGGGTTCTCCGAGTGATATGTCTGCCGCCTTCGTTGGCGTTTCCTCCTGGTCCACGTGCGACTCTCGTAGCCCGCTAGATGTTTGATAATTAACAGCGGGGCTTTGGTGTATTTCTAGCGCTTCCGAAACATGGAAGATGATCGCTTTGATTATTTCGACTCAGGCAGTAGGCTGAGCATTTGGTCGCGAGAAATTTTCGATTCGACGAGCGAGGTGTGGTGTGGACTAAAAATATGTTGATTTAGAAGCAGGATCTTTGGATGTTCTCCAAAGTTGGCCACTAATATATGGAAAGTTTTACGTCGGTTACATCGGCTATACCTTCGCCAGCTAGACATAAGTGGTCTCCGTAGAGGTGTGATGTTGGTTCAAAGGGTATTAATCCTTGGAAAGCTGTTTTGACTGGAACCTAAGTTTGGGTATGCGGTTCTATTACCGTCTTTTTCCGCTACATATATATTTGGCTAAGTCCTCCCCATTGGCGGGTGTGTGTTTCTGGTCCTCTGGTAACTGTAGACCGTTCAAGGGTATCTTGTTCGGTTTCCGAATTATCGGAACTGTGGCACCGTCCTCAAGTTCAACTAACCGCTTATGCAGGCGGCTTTATTCGATGTGTTTGTCGCAGAAATCAAAACGGAGTATGAAGAACGTTGCCAGTCGATCGGCCACGTAGAAGGTCACCATCTTCGACTGCGATCCGAGTTGTGCAGCTAGTATTACCATCCGCACGATATTAAGCGATCTGTTATTAGCGTCTCGTACGTTGGTCGATCCATTGAGGGGGTTGAAGAGTTTCTCCAATCCATACGGTAGGTCGAAGCGTCTGATGAAACTGGAACTGGAACCGGTACCCAGGACTGCAGAAAACCGTTTTGTTTAACGTAAGGTGTGACTAAGATTGGCATAGACACTATTGTGGCGTTTGGCTAACACAAAGACCTCTCCCTGAGTGCTTGTATGGGGTATTTTCCACCATGGACGTTGGAAAGAAACAAAGTTATTCGTTGGTAGCGATGTTTTGATGCGAAAGAAGTGATGAGAGGTTCAAGCGGAATTTTTGAAAGAGTCTTTGGGCGACTCAGGATTTTCTTTACTTCAAAAAAAGAAGACTTTACAAGTCCTCGTGTTAGTTTTTTCTGAATCTTTCCACAGTTTTTGGTAACGTCGTCACTTTTCTCAGCGTTGTTGTTCTGCTGGCGTGCGACTAACGCTAGTTTTCTCATTCGTTATGCTGTATTCGGGACAGGAGTCTTCTGTTCTGTTGACAGCTTGTCATATTTCGTAATGAACTGCTCTGTTTCGGAGAAATGTGGTTCAATTCCTAACATTGGTGATAGATGAATGGTTGTAGTGTCTGGTCGCTTCGTTTATTGGCAGTCCACCCTACACGGTTGGGAGATGAAGAACGTCCAGCATAGTCAATGTATCTTTGTCTGCCTGTATTTTCGTACATGTTTTTTTATTCTTCCATTATAGTGTATGGTAAGTAATTGGTGTCCACCGAGTCGTCTGGTACTACCATGTCGTATTCGGTCTCGGCCGATTGTTGATCAGGTATTTCTTCTGCGATGTATATTTTGCGTAATGTTTTCGATCCGCGAGCAGGTAATGTAGAAGTCCGCGTTCCAACCAGTTGTGCTATGTATGCGTCACCTTAGTCATGGGCGTATTGAACCAGACGGTCAAACATTAACTCCCGACAGGGTTCAATTTCCCGAAAGAGCGCAACACTATCGGATTTTTTGGCGCCAGTCCGTTGTCGAAGAACGTCATCTTTTCCTTCATGGAAATTACCCCAGCAATATACTGCGTCGTTCGAACAGGACGCGAAGTCCTGTTCTGAATCGGTAATTACCTTCCTCGTTCCCCGTTCTGTAATTACAGTCTCACGTATGGCTGCGAGTGTGGCGAACATACGGAACAATAATTGGAAGGCTTCTAGTCAGAAATTAATACCTCCGGAGTGAGCTCCTTTTCTTATTTATAGACATTGTTTCGCAGCTTTCCCCGTGAGGAATTTTGCAAGAACCACGTAAGCCTGAGCCTCGATCAGACGGAGTATGTCACATTCTTCCACCATTCTGCGGAGGATGTCAAAAACCAGTATTGGATCGTCGCCAGAAAATTAGTTTTCTTTCATAGTCAGCCCCAGACTCTTCAGGTGTCTGCAAAATTCTCCAATCGATGCACTATCGCACACGCTGCGTATTCTGGATAAACGATAGTATCGGTAGGACATTATGCGGTCCAATGCCGAGTTTCATGGTTAAAACGAGGTCAATTCTAGGTGCTTCGGGCCTTTTTAAACCATAGAAGAATGGTTCAGATAGATCTATACCATCCGCGTCGAGGCCAGTAGTTTCATCCTCCTTTTGGGATGACGAGAAATCATAATCGGCAAACGTCGAGATTCGGCCAATTGGTTAGAACAGTGCGATCGGGCTGCTCGATATTGTCTTTTTGTCAGACATTATGTATCACGATGTACCATGGCGACCTGTTGAGATGGTAAGCGTAGACGTTTCGGTGCGTCTTCCTGACCCGTGATGGGGATTTATCGGTTTTTTCTTCCTTGGAAATTGAGTGTTGTTGGCTTGGTGTACCGCGTTCTATGAAGGCATTAACATCTGAACGTAAACATGTTACAGTTTCGGTAACTGAATCCGTTGAAGATTGTATCGTTTTTGTAAGGGACTGTTTAATTACCGTACTTTCGTTGCGAAGGTGTTTGCATTCCTCCTCGAATTACGACTGACGGGAAAGCTCCTCCTTCAGATGTATTTTCAAGTCTGTTACTCCTTTCTTGAGGTACGTGAATTCTTCGCGGCAAATTTGTTGTATGGTTTGTCACGATTGAGTAGGCCAACTAACGGTGTGGGGGCATCCACAGAACTGGTTCTTGTTGTTATACGGGAAGCATTACGCGATCCCGCGTGTAGGCTACCGGTCACAGATCGGGTTCTTCTTATTGCAGGCTTCGGTATTCCTGTAGTAGTCTTATCCATTTTGATTCAATTTCCACCTAGTTGATTCTAGGCTGGGAGACCAGATTTAGTGCAATGCCCTTCCAGGGAGTAAAGGAGGAAAACGGCATGGAGGATGTTCGGGGTCCTCGTTCCACGGTGGCTTGTGTGAGCGGTGCAACACTAAACCAATAGAATGGGATATGAGATTATGCTGAGTAAGTAGGTAGCTGTCATCCGGTGTCTGTAATACACCTTTGTAGTTGTGAAACGACCGGAGTCAGATGAATGGGGAATGAGAGCCGAAACCGTTGGTCAATGGTCCAATGTCTACTTCGTTAGGAGTAAGCTGGTTGGAGTGGTTAACCGTGATGATGCAGCTAACGTTCTCCGGTTCTTGCACACGTTTGGAAAGCGGTGTAATTGACTAATCTAGGCACAGCGGACTTCCTTCCAGAGCAGAAACAGCCTTGTTGTCGAGACGAATGCAAGTTCGGTGGTAGATAAATTCTGAGAAATGTTTTTATGAATCATAGTTGAAGAGAGACACTCGAAAAACCTTTGAAGTGGGCTCCACCTGCTGTCGAATGTGAGTGGGAGCGTACTGTACAAGGTATCCTAGAAGGAGCCACAGGTTCAGTGTAATGGGCAGCAATCTCCTAAATTCACTTGGCAATTGTGAAAAGTTGCCTAAAAATGTGTTCGTATACAAAAGAAAAAATATGACCAAAGTCAATAATAAATTCAAGTGTCTAACAACTAATTGCACCACATTCAAATAATGTAGTTTTTTGAAGAAATTGAATACATCACATTCTTGTGATGTCATAGCAACACCATAAGTGCAACCTCGATTCGTTTCGTAAAAGATATCGTGTGAAATTTGATTCCGATTGGCATTCGAATGTATGGATCTTTCTATTAATTTGGACCCTTTCTCTATATATATTTAGTGAAATATCGTGACAGTCGGACCAATGTCATCAGGACGATAAATGTGAGCAGTGGGGTGGTCGAGGAGATTTTCCTTACCTTTTTATCTTATTTCTTTCTATAATCGTATCTTCGGAAACGTTGTCATTGCAATACGTACTGGGCAGTGGGAGTGGAATTTTTCGTCGTTGTGGATATGCGGTGTTAAGAATATCAGGTCGATTTGTTCATAAAATATAGGAAAAGGATGGTATATTACGGATTTCTGATGGTGAGGACTATAAGACGTGGTTATGTTTTCATTCATTGTTTGAAAAATTACACCAATTCACCATTGAAATATTTTTTCATACACAGGAGATTTTTTTAAATGTACTCTAGGCTCGTAACTACACATTGTGTATGAGACGTTGAATGAATACTTCATATAATACTGTGAAAAATGTAGTTTGTAATGTAAGTCACATTGACTTTTACATTCATGCGTTGACTATTTGAGTGTATATAAACTACATTAATGCATTCACATGCCGTATGCTATCTTCAATGATTCATCCATTTTACATTCATTTCACGAATGTGAAATTGGATGGTTATCACGATTTCGGATGTATATATCTGTTATATGTAGGAATTATATGATGGCATATGGGGATAATATATACAATAATAGAAATATACATTGCTATACATGAATAGCAATTTTGAAGTACACGATAATAATATTTTTATTATTTGTGATATCATGCCATATTGAATCGGACAATTTGATAAAAATATGAGAAATGCAAAATAAAAAATAAATGCAATAATAAAAAACGCGATAGAGATGGAGGTATGAAAATTGTACGGAATAAGGAAAAGTGAAAGTAGAAACTATGCAGTAAAAGAAGAATGAGAACCACCATAAGCAACGGCCAAGAAACGCATCCAATAAGTATATATTAATATGTCATGTTATACGATATATATACATCAAAATATTTCAATTTTATAGACATTAGTTTACTGTGAAATGATTCACCATATTGATCTAAAGACAAATAAAAAGCATATTAAAAAATATAAAGAATAGAATAGAAGCTAGTAAGTAAATTGAATATGAAACGATCATGAAATGGGAATTAGAGTATGAAACCATAAACGGAAGAGGAATTCAAACATACCTATTTACCTGAACTAGGATAATCGAAGAAGAGGAGAAACCTGTAAACGAAAATCAGAAGAAGAATTGAAGGTAAAGGAAGGTTAAAACTTATTAATGGAGTTGTACTAAAATTTTTGAATGAATTATTGCTTAATGAATACTTACCAGTGCTGGAGCGTTGACGCATGTAATGAGTTCATCGCGATAGGAACGGACATGTACGAGTCGCTGTTGAATGTCCAGAATGAATGAACTGTCATCATGTTGGGATCATCGTTGCAAGTTGAAATTTTAATAGATGAGAAAGGAGCACAACGGTTAATTCTCGCACTGAATTATGGTAACGGCAGATCTTAAACATGTTGAGAAATCAAAAAAAACATTATTTCCATTAAAATTTCCAATATATTTAATATAAAATCAAGTGAAAATTCGACAGAGAATAATAATATAATTAGACAATCCGAAAATAAAGCAATTCAAAAAATTAAGAGATTCAAAAAATTAAATGTGGACGTAAGCGTTCCGTCACGTGTATGCTCTCAAGTAAATGGCGTGGTGTCCTCGAAATCTCTTAGAAGTCACCACAAGTATGTGGCCTTTAAAACCAGGAATCGGGATACAGATGCATGACACACAAAAGATGGATACATCATGATGTATGACACTGGCTCTGAAATATATAAGCAATGTACGAAAAATATTTCAGTCATTTATGGAATTATTGTGTTGTGTGATAATGTTTAATAGAGCATAACATATGTACCTATTTATTCAACCCTTGCCGTTACAGAACACAGCTGTAACTTGTAACCAGATAATTCAACAGGAAATTCACCGGAAACATCTCGTATTATCATGAACGGTTCCGATGGACAACAGTATGGATGTGGAAAGGCGGCTTGCAGTAGGGGAACTATAGCTAAACCCGTATCGTTATTGACGTAAATGGGACATGAAATGGACAAGAGCAAAGGTGTACTAAACAAGTCGTTGGCTGTATCTTTAAGTATCATGGAATCTTCACGAATTTTCTTTAGTACAATACAAGGAGAAGAAAATTTGGAAGATTTCTGTCGGCTTTAAGAACATGTTCAAAAAAATGCAGATAACACGAGGCTTTCTGTGTTGATGAATTAGTACAAGGTTTTGACCAATGGGAAAGCACGGGAGATGATGATTAAAGAGGTTTCAATCAAGGCTCTGCAATCAGAAGTTATTAAACTTGATTGTAAGAATGTTGAAGTAGAAGGAATGGTGCAGAGTTTAGAAGTTCTGAATCAAGAACTTGTTAAGAAGATGGGAGATAACAACACGAATCGTGGAAAGTATGTGGGGCAGATGATAAAGCAAGTTCGGATGAAAATTTGGGAATTTGACTGGCAGTAGACCTGAGAATGGAAAAGTGGGGAATCAAGGAAACGTGTGTGAATTGGATCCATATGAGAGAAATGGCAAAAACTGGACGAACAGAACACACATTGTAATGGGGAATTGTATAAAACGGTCTGACGGTTCAATGATTTTACAAACACCAATGACGTTTTACTGCAGTGCAAACAAAATATATGTCCCCTCCATCAACAGCGAGAAAGATATCATATGTTCATTAATTCTAGCTGAACTTTCATGTGGTGGAAGCGTAAACATATATCGGACGGAAGAAATGAGGTATGACGTTGTTGAAGAGCTATCAAAAGTTGGTACTTTAGAGGGTCATTTGAGACAGTTGTTATCTGATTTTTTTAGTGGAGTGAAAAGAACTGAAAAATACAGATTCTTTGAAGCACTTGGCTGTGGATCTCTACTATCCCGGTTAAAATTGAAGGAATCCGGTTCAACAGAATGAAGGGAGGTGGAAATTGCTGTTGCGAGGAGAAAAATAATGAAATCCAATAGAAACGCTGTGTTAGACATGTCTGCAGTACGCCACCATGGCATGCATGTCATGGTGGCATACTGCGGACCTTTCAGATATTCAGTCACGGGAATGAGGCAGTTCTGTTGAACCTTACGTTGACCTACATGAAGACGATGAAGAAATGTTGGATTTTTTCAAAAACAAGCTTGGTTCTGCGGTATTAAATTATTTCATTGGATATCTATCGGATGAAGAAGAAGGGGACATATTGGAAGGGATTGTAATGAGTATTCCTCTCGTAGATGCTTGTATTTCTAGCTATGTTAAACTACTCATTGTGAAGGAATATCGTGGGGGAGGTCGTCAGAAATAATTCAACCAAATGTTTTCGAAGTATGTAAAACTGGCGACAAAACAGATAATTGGGAAAATAAAAAGGTTTGTAGAAGAATGGGTCCCTGAAGAGTTGGAAGTACCGGAATGTGTAGAGGGAGAGGAAGAAAGTATATTCAAAGAAATGGAACGTGACGCCACAATAATTATTACCACGAAAAGTCCGAAGAAGCATTTTATATCTGTACAGTCAACCTGGTTTCGACAGTACATTAGAACGCGATGTGGCATTATTTATGACAAATATATCGCAGAAATAGCGTCTGACTGGAAAATTATTGATAAACTCGGAAATCCGTACAACGAAGGACCATCACGAAGTACTTTCTTTGAAGATGGAGGAGTTAATGAAGTGAATGGAAATAGGGACGGACATTTGGAATAACAGAACATGTAATGTGAACTAAATTAATGTAAATGACTATGTTACGTGTGGTAATTATCTTCGTCATCCTCATCAGTATCAGTAGTTAGAGATCTGAACGAATCCCTTTCCATGTACAAGAGATTGATGTAAAACCGTTTCTTCGGCCATGGAAACCGTTCAGTAAACGAATCAATTTTGAATGTTGATCGCAATACATGTACAGATGAACATATGGTATTTAAATCAATTATAGAACACCACTCTCCTGTTTATAAAATATGTTCCACGGAACTTGTGTCTGTGTCATGTCTTGTGTTGTTAACCTCATAATATGTAGCTCATCATAGGCATATACAGTTCCGAACTTTATTGACATTGTCCAAAGGCTGAGTGAGTTCCATGTATTGTACGAAAGCCAAATTTTTCCTGTCCATAGTACGGTATTGTTTCGTATAGAATAGAAAGAGGGACTGTTCTGTATAGTAAACGGGACTACTTCCCTCCCCACCCTTCATAAGTAAGAACCTATGCCTTTTCTTCTTGCTTGAACCGAATTGTGTTGTTGCAAATATGCGTTGCCTTTCACGGTGATGTGGCGGAGGGGGTCTGTAATTTACAATATTTTCGGAACTGTCACACTGTTTCAACTTTGGAAGATGTCCGTCAACTATGTAACCTGACTTGACAAATGTGAGGTAAATCTCGGAGTTTGTAAGCAACAGATCGTGGTTTCGGAAGTACGACTGAACGAGATCCGTGAAGACTGTCAGACTGGTACGTGAAACTTTTTCAATATTGGAGTAAGAATTTGCGGTATGGATTCGTTACACATTCACATTCTTTGTGTCATGGCAACAACCTGTTGTAACGTACCAGAAACACCGTCCCGTACGAAATATGATGATAGCTTTGTTTTACCTTTTGCCGTAGTCGTCTTCCCTATAGAATGAGATATAGAAATTTAAATGGAACGTTGTTTTAGAAACACAGAATGTGTTGAACTTAGACGTACATTTGAAATTGTTGGTCCCATATTTTTTACCGTTTCATCCATTCGTGTTGCCATCCTTGTGGAAGTGAACCAATATG
>JAULBU010050605.1:0-12901 GCA_032358235.1 Odonthalia washingtoniensis | reverse complement strand
CCTCTGAGGGTCCTCATAGTTCGAACGCTAATTATTACGTTGAGGAGTGCACCCTTAACAACGAGGAAATATAGGGAAACAGCCACACCCTCCAAAGAAATAGGGCCACCTTTTATCAAAACCATCGTCAAACAATGAGAACCATTAGTAACAGTCATACCTTTATTTGTTGTAATCGGGGTCAGAAAGAGAACTTTAACGATCTCTTCCGACAAAATATTCGGCGACGTACCCGAGTCTAACAGAGACCAAGTCTATGTTTTTTACACTTTAAAAAATGTTAAACGGAGAGCACGATCGGCTGCATCTTCTGGAAATTGAATATGAACCGCGTTGTCAACTTCAGCTGAAACATTGGCATTGCGGGCTAGGCGGGTCGACTTCTTACGAAACATGGTTGTCAGATTCATCCTGGCGTCAACAGTATCTCCTCCTTGCAACTGTCCAAATTTCATCCCATAATGGGCGTTGGAGAGTGCTATATATACGTCATGATTCGGAAATTGCTTCAATTCACCCTTCTTGGTGGATCTACTCGCCTTCTTTTGGCCAACTCTCTTTTTCGGGCTTGTCGTAACAGAACGGGATTGATCACGATATTCATGAGTACCAGGCCCTTTGGACGGGCGATTTCGGCCATGGGCTGTCCATCGGCATTCGGCTTCAGTGCTAGACCTGGTTCCATGTCTCTATTCTCAATAATTATTCTGATATTCGAATTATTATTTGTCTTATCTTTCTTTTTCCGTTCTTAGGCCTTTCTTTCCGGCTTATCGGTTCGAACCCAGGTTGTCATCTATGAGTGTCCATTCTTGTAGCATTTCATACAACGTTCATCTCGATGAGGATTTTCAGTGCAGGGATTCGTAGAATGAAGAGGCTTACGACAATATGAGCAAGTGCGCTCTCCATCTATCTTGGAACTACTCCCAACTTTTGAGGTCCTTTTCATCATGATAGTGAGATTCTACAGATCATCCACCAGGGATTCAACTTTCTTTTCCACATTTTTAACACAATCGTCCATGAGAACAAGTAGTTTAGTCGGTAAAACATCTGTAGGGGAAGCTTGAAATACAGTCGTACCCTTCCAGTACTCTATGACGGTTTGCCTAGCCGTCGCAAAGTCGGAACAGCCTCTGAATATAACAAAATGAGAAAACTCCGGTATCTTTATCATTGAGGTACGGAACAACCCGAACTTTTCCTCGCCATTGAACTTCGACTTCTCTAAGCCATAGACCATTTCACATAACGAGAGACGAAATCATCGATACGAAGTCTTGCAGCCACTGCATTCTGGATAAGGCCTTGTTCATCCTCGCTATCTCCAAAGTCATCGATTAGGGCCTACTTGACTCGGATGAACTCAGAAGCTTCGGGTGTCACTCGCCATCGCCGGAAAATTTGTCATGGAAGAAATCAAACGCAGCGTCGTCGAGGTAGGAAACCAACTCGGAGGCCTTCTCCTCTTTTGTTTTGCCTCACATAATGGCATTTTCGAAGTAGGCGAAGAAACTCCTGACATCGTGATCTTCCGAAAATACCCGAGATGAATTCTGCCTCCATAAGAGTACCATGTTAGCGTGTCGTTTCGCACGCTTGTTGAACGCGGGAGAAATGGGAAAAGGTTCTAAAGATGACCTGACTTGTTTTTATTTTTCTTTCTCGCTTCCCACTCCCCTGTTTTACATGTTTTGAAATATGAAACGGTCGAGGGGAAGCTGCATAAAATCATCTCCAAAAAATCCTATTGGTACACTCCGGCCAATGACAAAGGGAAAACTAATATCTTTTAAAATGTACACCACAAACGGCATATATATTTCCTTTTCAAATCAACCGATAGTGTAACACAATGCCTGCACTTCCGCCATTCAACACAGAAAATTTCTGTCTTTCCAGCTAATAGTTCTTGTTATTATTCATGCACAACCGTGACAACTCCATTCTACAGCAATGAAACCAGGACTGAACACAGTAACAATTGGTCTTTTCTGTCCCTTCCTGACATCCGGAAAATACGTTACTGCACACGGAACCTCTTTACTACTACACAAACAGTTCCATACTGTACACTACCTGTCACGATGCAATTGGCTGAACTCTAAAATATTTAACCTCCCTCTTTTCAAGTTTCAAAATTTTGCCCATCACTATAACACCGCTTCACTGAAAAATGGCACTTCCGGAAAATTGTAATCGTCTTCATCACGTAATACCACAGTTAATCCATAAACTTTTCGCTAGAACCCCCATGATTTTTTATCATCTGCAACCTCCACTTGTACGTTTTCGAATTGAGCGTGCCATTTCAAAGTACCATTTTTGAAAAATTTGAAAACATCAGTCGGTTGTTTCGTGCATTTCGTGTGAAGAGATGGTTTGAAATAGAAGAGGCAGGTTTCGGCCAATTCTTCGTTTTTCTACAGAGTGTGTAGTTGTCATAGGGACATGCTCTTTTTTGATAGAATCTATAAATAAAAATTTATAAATTTACAGATATTTCGTTAAAGCAGTTCATGTTGTGACAGAAGTTACGTCAAATCGTGGCTACTAACTGGTTTTTGAAAGAACAAGATACAGTGTCAGTACCTTGACACTGTGCTGAAATGCAGTTGCAGCAATACATGAAAAGAGAAAAGAAGTAGACATCATACTGAGATGACATTATGCAGACTGACGTCTCAGAAAAACGGAATACGTTTAGGAATGTGTAAAGCTGTGTGGTAATAAGTAAGGAAGAAGGTAGGGTATTTGCAATGTCAATATGTGTATACATAAAGTGTGCAAGTCGTTACAAGTTTGTGTTTACTCTTTCCCATGTAATGAGCAAAAAATCTTGTCACCTCTGCGGAAAAGTTGAAAAAAATCAATACATAATTGAAAATGTAATTCAAGACGTCCTGATAATGGCAGTAAGTGCAAAAACCATCACCATTTCTTTGACTACATGAATCACGACGAGTAATAACGGGTATGGCGAATTATTGTATACGACAATACTAACTGACCACTAACGACATATGTAGGACTGTAATACTAATTTAAAAAAAGGCTGAACATGGTTATGCGGTGTCTGTGGGTCACCGAATCTAGAAAATAATGATAAAAAAAGAAAAGGGAAGTAGAAATAATTGATCTCACGAACGATTATGACGTGGTACTAAGCGATGAAAGCGATGAAAAGAACAGTAGTAGTGTCTGTAGAGATTAGTCAACGGAAACGAAGCGACCTGAAAAAATTTGTGAAGAGAAGTAAAAGGCGAATATAGTGACATACAATGACATGAAACAGAAAATGCTTCAAATGGAAAATTTTGACGAAATCACGAAGGATATACCTGGGGGCATTCACAAAATGTAAATCAAAACCGGAGCGTGTAAGCTGGATGAAGGAAAATATGATAAAAGTAATGAAACATTTGACGAATATGTAAAAAGGTTTAACCGTAAAACGAATAGGCTGAAGAATCCTATATATGACGAGTATGGTTTTGAATTTTTTTCTCAAATGTTAATAAATTTATTGCCTTGTTCAACGTGTGGGGGAAAGTAATAAAGATGGTGAGAGTTCCTCAGATAAGGAAAAGGACATTGATGATTACGATAAATATGATGAAAAATATTGAAAGGCATACACGGAGGTGATGGCAAGAAGAAGAAAAACATAATGGAATTAAGTGAATGTAACAGTTATGAAAAAGAAAAACTAAAATCAAACGAAATTGTTGAACAAGATGAAGTGCAACATTATGAGATATATGGGGAACGCTATATTATACTACAACCATGACTCCACATTACCTCATTACTAGAACAACAAAACCCTACATGCATCAACTATCAAACTATTTTCATATTACCTCCAACGCCAATTGATATCATCAATAATGGAAACAGTTCGTTTGTGATACGAGATATTTCACTACTCCACAGGTATAGTACGTCACGCTCGGTAGGCTACTGAACGTGAAGTGTATACTAAAAAGGCGCTGATTGTATATAGCCTAGTCCTTCATTGTTAGTTGTTCTAGGCTAACTCGACAATCCGCATTTGTTGGCTTAGAACCGTACCGACCTTCCATCTCGAAGAAAATAAGAAGCACCACATCGTTAACAAACAAAATAAACAAAATAAACAGCATCAACTTTGGTACGTATATTACTCCTTCTTTCATTTATCCAAAAGAATAACAACGATAACATTGACCAATAATCAAATTCCAGTCCACCAACATCAAACACCGAGACACTAAGTCCAACAAATGCCCAATTTCGTCCTCTTTTCTTAACTTCCTTCATCTCAAGATACAAGCGTTGCTCATCCCGTACTTAGAACATTAGGATCCACTCTACATTACCATCCAAGTTGGCCGAAGTGTCAAATTATTTTCTAACTAAATTCCCAATGGATGAAACTGCGATATTACCACTTCCTACAAACAAGCAAGAAATGCTCAACTTTCTAACTAACTCACTACCTCAAGACAACTTAATCCTTAGGAACTCTTATGTTAACATGCTCCTCTCCATTGTTTGTCTGCTAAAATCCATCTCAGATCTCTATTCCCTGCCTGACCCCTCTCAACGGGTTATCCAAATCATGGGATTGGAACCTTCGGATTCAACAAATTCAAAACTTCTTCTACACCTTGGGCTGGCTGCAGATATGAATAAGAGCGAATCTGTACTATATATAATTCTAACAGCGAGCCACCAAAGACATTCTTTCGGTTTTTCTTCTCCAGACAGGGCAATACCCCAAAATGCTCACTCTACCTTACAATATACACCACCCTCACCTGTACCAGTCAATAATTGTTCAGATCTTGACCAGCCTGACACACGATCAACAGCCACCCCCTCCTCCACTCCCTGCACAACTCCAGTCTAGGATATAATAACCGCACCCCCTTGGATTAAGATGATCCCAACGACCATATATTTCCCCTCGAAACATTCCACCACCAGAAATAACTATTAGTACACAGCCGTCCTATTCAGCTCCTCCTATCAACCATGGATAAATCGCTCAGTAAATTTACCCCCACTTTACTCATTTATCTTTTTGTGGAGAAATTGACGAGATCATTACCAACATATTTCGCGATTATGAATGCTACACAAAACAGTTTGTCCTGTCCGATGACAAAAAGGCTCTGTTCTTTAGCAACATCCAAAAGGAACCAGAAAAAACCATCTACCTCAACAACCACGATCCCGAAATGTATTTCAATTCCAATAAAGCATTGATTAAAAGCGAATTCGAGTCCGCGGATGGTTAAAAAGAAGCACAATCTAGTCTCTACTACCTAAACCTCAACACCTTCATGCTAGATCATGGAATTACAAGTGACGGCATTGGTCTTTCAAATATTTTTGCATTCATTGATAGCCTCAACACGCCATGTATCCATCTTCTCAATAACACCTACAAGCTTAAAATCTTCAGTACGTCAGTAGCTTCCTTCGACTGATCTAAACATCCGCGTTTATCTGAATTATCTGTTAATCACACTTACCCATCGTTCAAAACCGTACTGGAACATATTATCACCCTTGAGAAGTAGTTTAGCGAAATCTCTGAACATACACCAAAGGACACTACACACATGACACTGTACCGTCAGTATGTTAAACCTCCTAAAAAACTACAAAATAGCTGCAGACCTTTTAACAATAATCTAACCCACTAAAATCGCTCCAGTGCTAACAGATACTCTAACACTAATCCTCCCCACAGATTGTCCATACAGCATGGCCCCTCTTCATCAAACATCAGACATTACTCAAAACCTCCTAAAAACTTCATCTTGATCATTTACTCAACTTACAAAATCGCTCCCGAGCAACTTAATGGAACAGGTAGACACGGAACTGCTTTCCATAATAAACTGCGAATCCATCGACATATTCGACCCTCAACCTGCATTGTCTCGTCATACAGCACCAGCCTTCTAAGTCAATGCAGGAGCATCAAGATCTTTTATTGGAAATTATTCCCTCTCAAGAATCAATAACTACTTTAAAATCATTACTTCACCCCTTTCCCCATCAAAGTTTTCTTTCCGCTTCTGCAATTCCACAAACACATTTTTTGGCACATTCGCATTACCTACTGATCCAATCATGCCCGACATCATTATTGATTTGGAGGTCGTTGGTGTCGACGTTCAACCCTTGATATGTTTAAACATCTTGCACGATAACGAAATTATGATAGATAATGTTGACAATCTTCTAGCTAATCATCGACAAATAGTAAATGTACATGGCATGTACTACTTCGCAGAATGGTATTTTCCCTTCTTGGGCAGTTCCTCGACTCATCTCTACACCTTACTACACCCTCACACTCCCATCATCACCAACTTCACGACTAACAAATTTATACAATTACAAAGACAATTTTCCATCCTTCTTCAACAAAACTCTTCAACTTACTTAAATGCCCTTCTCGTTCCGAAACTGACCCGGAAACTTACAAATACTACAGGATATATCATCTCAATTCGACCCTTTCCAACGCATTCAAACTGCTTCTTTACGGCCTAACCCCTCCTTGAGATCACATACCGCACGCTTCAACGGACGCATTCTTATTGGCGTCTTTTTCTTCTTGATAAATAAATCCAAACACCCTATCCTTTACATTTTTTATGAGGGCACCCATTTTAGCGCAGCGGTATGTCTGAAAAACATGGAGACTAAAACTGTCTGGAATGCGCTGATCAAATCTTGGACCTCAATCTACACGTGCCTCCCTGACAGGATTATCGTATATCAGGGTTTTATTCGGTGACTCCATCATACGACTCGCTGTATTAGATGGTATTGACATTGAACGTACAGGAACCGAAGCTCATAACGGTCCTCGATAGTAGAGCGCTATCACGCCTCTATCCGATCCATCGTCGGCGAGATTTTACTTCAGCACCGAAAGGACGAACTGGAAATGGTACTAGCTTTAGCTGTTAAATCAAGGAATTACACAGTGGTATCTGGAGGTATTGTCTCTTTTGTCCTTTTTTGGCTACACATGATAATTCCAGAGAAATGTGACAGATGTCTGAATTCCAATGAACTAGGAACACTACTTTATTCTGCACGCCTCTATATGAGATCCCATCTCCATAAAATGATGGATTGCTACGCCCTGAATCACAACGTCTCAGCAGCTAACACACAATAAACCAAGAATGAAGCGATGCTATTTTGGTCTGGTACGAACATGGTCTTTCACAGAATACTGGTGAACTCCTGGGCCCATACTAATTCCATCTTCGGTCCAAGTTAATACGTATTTTTGATTTACCAAAACTTCCATCACGTCCTTTCAGTACTAGACAAGTGAAACATTACCTTTCATCCAACATCCTTTCCACAAACTTACTTTCAGACTTACATTTCTCTTTATCTCGATTTCATTTCACTTCCCCTGCAAACGATGTTTCTGACAGAAATAATTCCTATCGAAGATCGTTGCAGCCAATATTCCGAAATGATACAACCACGTAAACGAGAGATTTAGCGTCTCATGAAAGAGGCACTTTAAAGTAAATACTTAAAGAGTATATGCCTCCCAACGACCACATTCTTTTCGGAAGATTTGTGATGACTCAAATCTACAATTGACGGCTATATTTTCCATAAGGCGCGTTTCGTAATGAGTGATCATAGAAATAAGCTGAAATATTTAATAGTCTGCTCATCGCAAAGGTTGCGGCCTCAATAAATGTGCCTACTACTTGCATTGTCATCAGTTTTTGGCTACCCAGTTTGTACCGCAGATATAACTTAGGCTTACTCACAATCCCCGATTCCGGTTTCTAGATAGATATACATGGACTACTCCGTACCCTAATTATAACTGTCACCGAATCAATTTATGCAACTGCTTCCGCCTCTCTATGGCCTTTCTGAATCCTGTGACCTCTGGTTCCATGATTTACAGTAACATCACTCCCTTGACTTGAAAGGGATCATTTGGACTAGGTTTCTTCGTTCCACTACGTAATGAGGGACTCCATTCTAAGTGGTTTATCTGATACATAGGTAAATGACCTTCTATGAGGAGGTGACACATCCTTTCAAAATCTATCACGCTTGACTGAGACTAGTTCTGACATGAAACAGGCACCATCACTCCTATGTTACTCCTCTGGTTTTAGATTGGACCATACGACTGACTCAGTTATTCAAAAATCGCAACATCATGATCTCTCTAAACTCCAGCACCTCGAACATTTTTAACTTTCACTCAGTTCCGCTTCATGTACATGCTACTCGCTTGTTTAGCGCATATCCTTTTAGACTATTCATTTTAAATTTCAAGAATAGTTCAGGTAACAGAACAATCGTTTGATTAATCTCACTCAACCTTCATCTCACTAACCAGAAAAGCAACCTTGGTGCAAAGCATTACAATATTTCGATCAACTTGCTACCTCTCGCAAAATATACCTCACGTATCATTTGATACAGCGAAAAATAATCTAGTAACAACTTCGACCTGATCTCACACCTAGGTTATATCGTCTTAATAACCGATAAGGTTCGTAATGTGATACCTTTGCTCTTTCGTTCTTATAAATTAAAACTGCTTTGCCGTTCGTCTATTTCTGTGGGAATCATTTCATTCAGCGATTTGTTTGACTCCACTTTCACCATTAAGTCATAAATAACTACCTTTAACCAACCAAAATGTTGACCTACAATTATTGACAGACTCTAAATCCTTTTTCAAAGTCATTTGCGAGGTATATAGAACGTCTGAGAAGCGACTGATAATTGACGTAGCAGCTGAAAGAGAGAGGTTGAGGGTAAAAGACATTTGTAACATCGGTTTAGTACCATCTCAATCTAATATCACTGATATTAGACCATCGGTGGCACCGATGGTCTGACTAAACCGATGGCCCAAGCCTCCTTGCACGACGTTCTCACATCTGGCACGCTCGATCCACATCCAGTTCAATGCATCATACGCAACGACTTTAATTTTCATGACATCTGATCCCTTCTCAACACATATCCCCTTTCTGCCACATTTCAAAATCATTCATTTGTGTTATCTGACGTGATTTTTCTACTTTTTCCACATCTATAGACACCTTGAGTGGCACTTTTACATCAAACCTGATACCAATAATTTTCGCCATCTTTTCCTCTCCTTATACTTCCCAATGGTGATATCATTCTACTTCACCTTTATGGTTCTTCTTTATTGTAAGTTGCTCTCACCTGCTCGTACCTCTTCCAATATATACCGTCTTCCATAAACTTACTTCACCTTCTAAACTATTAAGTTAATATAGTTATGGTCCACTAGAACAAACTCCAGTACCGTTTCATTGTTGAACAATATTTATTTTCCTCATCCCCTGAAATTATCCCATCTCATAACCGGTATACTTACAAGCATACTATTATAATAACAAACAAAAAAAAGTTTTTTAAGTTAAGGCGATGAAACGCACGATATGGGTACTGTTGAAACTGGTTCCAGTAGATAAGATAACCCACAATAATTACATGGTTTCATCGGAATAATCTCATGCATCATTATTAACGTGACAAAGGCTACAGTATCCAACTTACACGCATCCCACCTGCTTCACGCACTGCATCTTCTCTATCTCCCATATCCTTCAGACACCCCATATTTGTGACCAATCAAAGACACTTGCGAAACCTTCTTAACCTTCGCCCTACCTTATCTACCTCCTCTGCATTCGTGAGTGGCGTTCTTCTCCATTATAAAAACGTCATTCTCCCCTTTTCATTTTTACCCCTTTTTCCTCACCTCACTTTTATCCGAAACAGTTATGAACCAATTTGTTTATAATCAATTCCAACGTAGTTTAGTCACTACCAGTACCTAATTGTCACCTACATGGTATAGTCACCAAACGTCACACTCGTCTCGCTTTCTATCGCGAGCTACTGCTGCTGTTGGAGCCTTCCTGTCTCCAGACCTCTTTTAATGCATACTGATCTACTCAACTGTACTTCTTTTACTGCATACTGTTTTTGCACTTTTCCTTCTCAGTCCTTATCTCACTTTCGTCATACGCTACCTACACCACCTACTCTGACTTACATACTACATCTCTCATATCATTTACACCAAGCCTCCTGAACTTGACGTGTAAACATGATGTGTAGACTAAACCAGGCGCTGACTTTACATCTTCTAGTCTTACACTGTTCGTTGTTCTAGGTACAACTCGACGTTCAGTGTGAAAACGGTGGCTTTTTAGAACAAACTCATTTTTGTGTAATTCTGTGGCTTTGCCCGTGTCCCTTTTCTGGCACCAACAAGAACTATGCACGCAAGACAACTTCATTTGGTCTGAAACTCTGAAACTTGGTCAGATCATCAAAGGTACCTACCTCTATGACATATTTTAATGATGATGACCGCTTTATTACAAGCTTTTTACTCTTTTGAACTCTTAATAGTACCTTTGAGAGCTACGGTAGGGATATCCCTACTTTTAAAAATACTTTTTGTTAGAATGAGGTAATCAACGGCCTGTTGATTATCTTACAGACCTGAGATCTGGACGAGAACTTATGGAAAACATTTTTTCATATATGAAATAAATTCAGAAATTTATCATTGCACGGTACACTCATATTTTCAGCATGACTGCATCATGATCAATTCTGCTATTATTTTTTCCTTCTGTTTCAATGTTTTGAGTCAGTTGATTTTTTAATTTACCTATGAATGTTGATATTGATGATTATATGTAAGATGGTCATTTGAAGTTTAATCCATTTCAACAGGAACATGTACCACAGATGCCACAGATGGAGCGAATTAAAAACAGAATCGTGATCATTACCGGCCAAATCATCAATTCCATCACTATGATGTCTCCCTACACCTTTCCCTTTTCTTGAACGTTATTTTTGTCTACCAAAATATGATTCAGGTGAAATTTTATCATCATTGTTTCAATGATTTTCTGTATTATTACTACTAGTATAATTATTATGTGCAACGGCGATGTACAACGCGTGAAATGACAGGTTTTAGTATCATCTTCTTCTTTATTCACAATCATCGATGTCATTTACTTCATCAATATTTTGTAATGATAAAGCTGAATATGTCGAATTTGTCAGCACTTGTTTGTAAATTAAGCGAACATACAATAAGATTATTACCACATATAGCTAGTAAAACCGCTTTCCTTTTCGCAGTTCCTACTGGTACCATTCGATCTGTTGTTTTCTTTGAACCAGCAGTATCAGCTTCTGTTACAATCCACCGCTCCCAAAATTTCTACATTATCTGCTTCATTCCGCCAATAAGAAACAGAACTGAATTTTACAGGAGTGAAGTTGAGCTCATACCATTTTATAAAGTTCATGCATTCAATCCGTTCTTCAGCCATTAATAATATACTATAATGACAGGATTTTGTTTTATATCAGATCATGTATGGTCATGATTTCATTTGTATTTATATTTTGATTCCAAATAAATGTAGTCTAAATAAATGTATATCCCAATTATTTTAAAATAGGAGCCAGTGTAGAGGTAAGGAGCCATTGTAGAGGTAAATAAACGGCGTATATCACATCTTTACTCACATCATGACTGCACACAACTCGGAAATATTAGCAGTTACATGTAAGTTTTCCGTTACTACCATTATATAGCGCATTACATGCTTACTATCCGTCCGTCAAACTATGCAAGGTGGTGAATCCATACCGGTGCAACTTATTTTCCCCTTCTAAGCTGGCCACTCTGTTAAAACTTAGAAATTTATAGAACGGAATTTTTTGTGGATTTGGAGATTTAATTCTCCAAATCACTTCGTCTCCAAGAAACTGAAAAATTAAAGTTACAACACTGGAAGTCTATGCTTTGTGAGGAATGTCAACAAAAAAATAAATGAGGGAAAAAAGGGGGAAAGAAGAAGGAGAAAAGAATTCTGACAACACACTCACCTCAAATATAAGAAGATAGATAATAGTTTGCCTCCAAATGGGAGCCAGGATATCATCTGCTGCATCCCAACCTCCACCAAAAAACAAACCATTTCCTACCTTCCCACACTTGGTGAAGGATGTCCACAAAAATAGAAATGGCGGAAAAAGAAGGGGAAAGTAAAATGAACGAATTCTGACAATAAAACCACCCCAAATATTAGAAGATAGATAATTGTGTTCCGCCCAATAACAGTCAGGATGTCATCTACTGCATGAAAATATCTATTAAACGACAAATCATTTCCTACCGTCCCACACTTGGTGCGAAATGTCGACAAAAAAGTAAATGAGGGAAAAAGAAGGGGGAAGTAGAAGGTGAAAAGAATTCTGACAACACAACCACCCCAACTATGAGAAGATATATAATAATTTTCAGCCCAATGAGGGTCAGGATGTCATCTAATGCATCCCAACCTTCACCAAACGAAAAAGCATTTCCTACCTTCCCACACTTGGTGAGGAATGTCGGCAAAACATAAATGGGGAGAAAGTAAGGGGAAAATAAATAATAAAAATGGGAAAAAGGAAGAGAAAATAAATTCGAGAGGAATGGTCGCACAGCGTTCCCAATAAATATACTTCTTCCACCTTCAACAAATGGCAAGAATATTAATGTGATTAAAACCCTGTAACCTCCCAGGTGACAGGGTTTTATGACTATTACATTCTGATCAACTGTCAAATTATTGACGACTTAAAGTGGTACCTGTAATGGGCACCTGGTTCTCATTACCGTACCATATAAATTTGTAAACAAATGATTGGAAAATTTTAAAAATATCTTGCCGCCGTTATGATCACTCTTCAATCTGCCACGCATTCCAGTTTACATAACGGACATTTAATAGAAACGGTGTTTGAACTCTCACGGGACTGTCAATGGCAC
>JAULBU010050594.1:0-12902 GCA_032358235.1 Odonthalia washingtoniensis | reverse complement strand
TATTGGTTTTGACGAAGACCATGTACTACATTTTGGATACTGGTATTTTTCATATACTTCTACTAAATCACCACTGGAGATTTTGTGGAAGTATATAATCAACTAAACAGTTACCATTAACCTTGGTAACGTTGATTAGAAATTATTTTGTTGATTTTGATTATAATATGAGAATTTATTTTCGTTGAGCCGGTAGTTGACTGTGGGGATTTACTGTATCCATAGGTACTTCTTTTACCATTTACGCCAAATTGGTTTTCTGGACCCTCTATCTAATTCAGACGCACTCATTCTGCCATGCACATATAAGTAGTTGCTGATCGATATAGACTTAGAAAATATAATAGAAATGTGTACTGTTATTGTTTTTATCTGCTTTGAGTCGTGTAAACACATTTCTAATGGCATTGTGTTTTGAATCTCTATCATTTTTACTATGACTAAATGGCGAAACTGGATTGAATGCCCATATTATTTGATATGCCTTATATAAATCTGCAGTCAACGCTCTGTCACCAATAGCACACTGTGGAGACCAAACTGAGATGCCAAAGTTGCTTGGAAACCACAAATTGCATATTGTAGTGCAATGCACTTCCCCAAAGATAGGAAAGGAAGGGAGTCGGAACTAAGGGTGTTCGGGGCCCTCATTCTTCAGTAGCCTACGTGAATAGCAAAGCACTCTAATAAAAGGGGAGGGGTTGGGTTGAGTTTTTGTTTAGGTGGCGTCCACCACAATGTCGGTGTCTTCGAACGACTGTAGATAACAGGGGTGTTGGGATATGGACAGTGTCCGCACCAGAGTACGCTTGTAAGGCGGAGGGAACGAACACGATTATGGATTTGGTCGGAACAAGGTTGGCGCTTGTGAGGCGCGGTTGATCGACTCATGCCCACGAGGTTTGAATGCTGTCGTAGCCGAAAGGGCTTCGTTATTAATGACGAAGTGCAAGTTCGGGGTCAGATTCAGTCTCAAGGTGGCTTGTATTTATTAAAGTAAAAGTAGTTCGGGGACAAAAAGACCTCTAAAGTAAGCTTTGCCCGTCATCCGAGTTGGGGCGGGCATACAGCGCTTTAAGTACAGTAAGGTACTGCGCGGCGTATACTATCAGCTGACAGTCGTCCAAATGGTCGACTACGCCAAACATAAAAAGGCAACAACGTGACATAAGAGTGTGACAAAAACGCGACATAGCGTGACGAAACGTGGCGAAATGTAACGGAATGCCTCTTAGAGGTTGAGATCAGAAACAGTCGATGCCCGCTACCAGTCCGGTGGCCAATTGCACTACAAGTTGGTTTTTCGTTACGGAGAATTTTGTAAGTTGAAATTTGCTGTCCAAAGCGGAAAGAGAGCAATAATTCAATAAGTCGAGTGACCATAATTGCAGTTCTGCATCGAAAAGATTTTGAATAAGGGTAAGGTAGGAGTTCTTTTGCAAGTGTAGTAGTGAGGCTGGGAGCGAGTGAGTTGGTAGGAGAGGAAATGCCGGTTTAAAATATACATGGGAGGTGATGTGAAAGTTTGTGGTGATGGCATATTTGAGATATGAAGGAAGATATGATAGCCACTTAATCGCGTAATCCTGGCACGGTGGTAAACGAGAAGATGGAATTGTGAGGCGCATTATACCACTTGGGGTGAAGGATCCAGTTCGAAATAAATCTTCTGGGGACGATGAGATAGGTGAGTATGACTCATGTTTTGCCATATTTTATGATGAAGTGATTGTGGTTAAGGTTAAGGAATGTGTGTTCATCACGAGAAAAGGACGCATTTGTGAAAAATGGGGGAAAGAAGAGATGTTAGATAGGTAAGGTTGGTGTGAAATGTTCAAAAGCACCTGCAGCTGTGCTTTGTGGTGTGCCTTTGTGATTGTGTGGATATTGTGTGAGTCCATGGTAAAGATTGGTGACTGTTCAGAAGATTTTATTGTAAGAAAAACGCGATATGGGTTCAATGATGAAGTGTGGGGAACAGTGATGAAAATTTGAAATAAATAGGAACTGGAGATGGAAATGAAGCAGTGTTAGTTTTAGTTGAGGGTTTTGAGGCCTGTTTGTTTCTTTAATGACTTGGAATTATATGGATGGTGTGTTTGAATGTTATTTGCCAATTTCCCCGTGTGGAGTCGGTAATTTATCCATATGGAGTCGGTACCTGTAAGCCATGGCTGTCACGATATCGGTAGTCTCGCCAATACCCTTACGAGAAGGAGGACCAGCCTGGTACGCCTTCTCGGAAGGGTATGAGCAAGACTACCGATATCGTGACGGCCATGGCTTACACGCCCCTTGTACATCATTATAATGATGTGCAAGAGACGAAGAAGGAATTCCAGACTTCGTGGTTTATTGATCGCGTGATGTGGTGATGGAAAGTCTATAATGAGAATGTGGATAGTTGTCAAACCGACAGATCAACACGTCGATTTGATACAAGTGCGAGATTCGTGTCACACAACTCAAGGGAAAAGAAATTCACTGAGAAGCATGCTCGTATTTAATTCAGAACAAGTGTACATTAATCATGCCGTTATTGCTTGTATCAGAGTTTTCACGCTATTTCGCATCAAAAAATGAGAAATAGATTCAAATGGATTCAAACCAGTTGGAATTTTCTTACAATTGAATTCCAATAGATCTGTCTGATTTTTGGACATATGAAATCATATGCCAGTGTAAATACCGCACCACGGAGAGGCATGAAACAACAAAGAAAGCTAAGCATTAATGAAAACTCCAGGAAACTGCGACTTGCACCGACCAGATCAATAGATTACATCACAACTTGAAAGGGGAGAATTTTGTACAAACGCGCCTCAGGCTGACTAACTATCAACGCTTAGAGAAAAAGAAAAACCGCACGGTATCGACGAGTGCTCCATCTCCTATAAATCGCGAAAACAGGATTGAATTGACCTAGACCCGTAAAGAGATTTACCTGTACCAGGGTTCTGCATCAATTACCACACATTGTCGATGCATACACGTAGCACGAACAGAACTATACTTCACGATGGCAATCAGCGTCAGGTAGTAGCACAGTTCGACAGGTGTGACTAAGATACTATCGCTTGTAGATGACACAAGTAAATAATGTAGCATGTAGGCTTGAAGTAGATTGTATGTGGATATATGTGGGCAGTATGTGGATCGAATGTGGATTGGTAGAGGTATGTGAATATAATTTGCGATGATGAGTGGTATATGTGATATGAAATTAGGTGTGATGTACGTAGTACTGCGAATTCAGAGTGATTTACTGTAGAGTGAGTAAGAAGTAGAGGGTATGCAAGTAGAGAGGGTCAGTCAAAACAGGTCAGAACAGTAAGGGTTGATTTAGGCAAAAGAGAGGATGAGAGTTAACAAGCTAACTGACCACAGCGCTTGTTATACTCCGGACGAACGCAAGCGAGTAACGATACCCACTTGGTGACTTCTTAACTGGGTGACTCCATCTGGTCGGAATAACTATAAAGTAAAGGTTTAATAATTATAAGTGAAGAAAGTAAAGGGAGGAAAAGGGGGAAAAAGGGAAAGGTGTGAAAGACGTTCTTATAGTAAAATAAGAGCGCCGTAAGTCAAATAATAGACAGTAGTTCATGTTTTTCAATAGGTATCAACTGTGTGTAAGAACCGTGTAACTAAGGTTACAGCCAGTTTGTGTAGTTTGGTTCCAGCGGAACGGTTGGTTAGAATTAGTGCGGTCTCTGTCGGAAAGCACATGAGACTACTGATATTAGTCACACATCCACAGACTGCGAAGAATGCGTTAATCCCATATAGGTACTGTAGGGATACCGATCTACCGAGCGAATATTCAGTTATTGAGGTTAAGGACAAGAAGAGAATATCCAATATATATGGTCATGGAACTAACTTATTGGAATGAATAACTAACAACGCGAAAAGTAGCCATCGGTTACGGGTGTTCTCGACAATGGTTTGGTCAGTGTATGAGCTTCCACCTCAGCATATTTTGGTATGGAGTAGGTCTGCAGACGAGTCGTTGATCTGAAGATATTTTGGATATAGACCACCCTGATGTTGGTACGATGTCCCCTGAAGCTATGATCTGGGAAAGTATTTTCGCGGTGAGGTGCTTGTGGACCTGAAGTGTTCCCGCCATCTGATCTTTTCCCGGGTAAGAATTCAGGGTATCTGTGATGCAATTTTCATTTGTCCGTCTGGTAGAGCTGATGGCTCGCTTATGAAGCGTGAGGTAGGGGTCACTGTAATTGTGTGAAGGGGAGTTGTAGTCTGAGTGGTAATATGAAGCCATCTGTATGCGTGATTTTAAGTGTGGTGCGGGGTTAGTAGTAGTGATAGGTATTAAAGACACAGGGATCATGTTGTGGATTGCTTTTAAAATTAGTGGCATTGAGTCTGTTGCGATTGGGGAGGCTTGGGAGACGTGGGGAAGAGGTGGCAATGATTAAATAAAATTGCCCATCATGTATGATAGTTTGATCAATAGTATCTGATGAAAGTGAGAGAAGGTCAGTAATTGATAGCAGGGTTGGGATTTGGAGTTGGAGTGCGAGTGCGAGAATATGAGATATAGGAAATATATTGGCGTTATTCGAGGAAAATGGAAGAGGAGCAGAATCGATAGATGGAAATATGGTTGGGATGTTCGTGTAGGAGTTAGTTTATGATTTGATCGGCAGATGAATTACCGTGGGTACGGTCGGTAGGATCGGAGGATTAGGTGGTAGAGGAAAGTATACACTAGTCAGATTGGTGAACATGGTGTCTATGTGAGGATGTATTGGAACGTGCTGCGATGGTGGATCAGATGTGACTTGGATTGCTCGTTGAAGAGGAGGTAGAGCTGGTGATCCATGACTCATGGACACTACTAGGAGCAGTGAAGGGTGAAGATTGTGTTTGAGGTAGCACAGAGTGCTGAAGGAATGATAAAGGACGATGAGATAAATGAAGAGGAATTAGGTTTGGTGATGCATCGTTTGGTGATATGGATGCCCTACATATCTTCGTCGATGCTGATGGTTTATGAGCCATGTGTTGGGAAAGCTGTTGATTTGTGCTTGTGTCTGTATATATCGTGGGTAGAGTTTGAAGATATATTATTTTGTCGAAACAGGCCAGTGACCGAGGGGAAAACAAGTACGTTCATTAAATTATAATCAAAGTAAAGGTAAAAAATAGAATGGGGTAAGATTAGTTTATTAAATATAAAGTCCGCGGTTCCTGGAAGCGTGGTTTGGTTTTAATCATGATAAATTCAAGTATTTCTACGGATGTCCGAGTCGAAGTTTACGTTAGTACTCTTCCTAGGTTCGATGAGCAGTTGGTCTATAGAGCACTCGTGACACGCACGGGGATCGATTTGATACTACCGACGTTATTAACCGTCTTATTGCGTGTGGTAGATTGAGTCTCCTATTTCTGGTTGTATTGACTTGCTAGGTGCAATGGAGCATAATTTTTCAAGTCGATTTTCTCTGTTTTGGTAATTTGTAGGTTTCTTTATTCACTCGGTCTCGAGTGTGGTATTTACACCGATGTCAGATTTGTTCTGAACAATTTCTGAGATGTGTATTTAAATTCCACTTTTAATCAAAAGTCAACTACTTAGAATTCTGTTCAATCTATTTCGCATTCTGTAAATGGTAAGTAGTGTGAACATAATTCAATCAATTGTGCATGTAGATATACCCACACGGGCTGGGTGAAGTACAGGGTGTCCGAAAAAGACCTGACACAAAGTTTCAGCGACTAAAAAAATATAAAAAATTCTGAAAATTATTGGATTGCGTGGGAGCGATTGTACACCTCACAAAGTTTTTTTGTGTATATAAGAAGGATCAAACATTGCGTAGTACATCTCAAGAAAAAATAGTCAAAATGGAGGGATTACTGGCCTTTTCGGCTCAACAAAAAGCAAAGGTCACCTGGTAACATCAAACCAGTTCTATCACACAAACGCAACAAAAATATTGTACTACGTACGCAGAAAGTCCACCTGCTCAAAATTCCATTCTAAGATGGGTTCAAAACTTTGAAGACCATGAGAGGGTTAAAATGTACAAGAATCTGGAAGACCTGCAGCAACGTCTGAACAAGAGCAAAGAGTCTCCAATTATTTATCCGATACCCGAGAAGATATTTAAGCTGAGCAGAGCAAGATTTAGCGATTGCACGGAGCTCAATTCATGATATACTCCGAAACAGACTGCACATGTTTCCGTACAAACTTCATATCGTCCAGCAATTTGAAGACCGTGATTACACTGCCCGCACTGACTTTTCTAACTGGTGCTTGAAAAATATCCAAACAGATTCCTCTTTTCTGAATCGCATAATTTATTCCGATGAATGTGTCTTTCACGTGGATGGAAAAGTCAACAAGCACAATGTCAGAATTTGGGGAACGGAAAACCTTCATGAGCGAAGGGAAATAGCTAGAGATAGTGAAAAAGTAACTGTATGGTATGCGATTTCTGTAAATCAAGTTATAGGTCCGTACTACTTCGAAAACCCAATCGTCAATGGAGAGAGTTACATCAATTTATTGAACAATTTCTTCTTTCCAATGTTACCCAGTTCACCCCCCAGGTACTATTTTCCAGAAAGATGGTGCCCCAGCACACTACATTTTAGCAGTGCGACAGTTCTTCGATTCGAAATTACCAGATTCGTGGATTGGAAGAGAAGGTCCTACACCCTGGTCAGCTCGCTCCCCATATTTGAATCCTCTTGACTTTGCCTTATGAGGATATGTGAAATACAAGGTCTACCAGACGCCTTGACCTAATTTAACACAATTTAAGAGAAGAATAACCTCTGCTATTAGAAGTGTACAAGTGGAGATGCTAAAAAACGTATGGAATAACGCCCAGGAGCGGCTTAGCGCTTTTACTAAACATAATGGTGGTCATTTTGAACACTTGTAGCACCTGGTATAAACTTTGAGAGGTACAGACTAGTATGCAAAAGTCCACTAACGAAAATATTTTCTTGCTTTTTTATAATGATTTTTGAAATGTGTCAGGTATTTTTCTGACACCCTGTAGTTGTATGAAGCGATAAGTGCATAAACTTGTCCTTAATTTGTATCACTCGAAGCTCACACCTGTATCAAATCGACGATTCGATTTGTCGATTTGACATATTTGGAGGGAGAAATTATGCTCTCGGGCGGTGGGTGAAGTGATTAAAACATTTTAGAAACCGAAGGCTGCGGCTGTAGTCATGTTTTTTGATGAGGAGAAATGAAAGGGCTGTTACTGATAATTATTATAGGTAGATTAGCGTTAGTTTTGACAATGAAATGGGTTAAATAAAGAGAAATAATTTGATAATGCGTGAAATGCCAGTAAGGTTTATGGGTATCTTCTTTTGCAAGGACTATGGTGAGACGGGAGAAAGTGGGGAACCGGAGGAGGCTGGAGGTATTTTGGCAAGTGGAGGTGTAAAGTATATTTTGGTGTAGCTGTATATGGAAAGGATGAATTCAAGCATTGTTGAAGTATTGAAGATCAATATGTTTGATTAGGTTTTTGAAATTGGCTTCATAGATTTTGACAGTAGGCTGGTCACTGAAATATATGAGGCATGTAGGAAATGATTGGCAGCTGGTTATGTAACTACGTACTGACTTGATGAATTACCATATATTATTTATGGACATATTATTTATCAGAAAGTTGGTAATGATGTCTTCTGTAGCACCTCCCACTCGCAGGGAATGTGTAGTAACGTTTAAGTTTCCGAGGTTGAAAGCATGTGCGAAGAAGGAGAATGGGTTGAGTAATTATCGTTAAACGAGGGATGGTAACAGTCTATGATGCAGATTCTGTGCCTGTGATGGGAATGCTAAAGCGCGGTGTATATAAGCGTGATAATGGCGGGAAATGGAAAAGTAAGAAATGGCTGTTTCCAAATAAATTTATGAGTTTTGGGATGGCGGATGTTGAGGGCGGCTATTCCTATATTGAAAGACGCGGGGCGGACGTCACTTGGTAAGATTAAACTTGAAAAAGTTAAGTTGATAACTTCGCTGAGCTGGAGTAGGCCAACAAAGCCGAGGGAGAGGACTACAGATGATTCGGATTATCTGGATTCGATGAGTTTAGATGAAAGTGTGTTGTGAGGTAAGGGGGTGCTTGGACGATAATGGTGGAGTGAGATTTGAACAATATTGTAAATGCGGGCTATGTAAAGTTGTGGCTTTAGTTGCAGGATAATTATGTAGATTATTGACATAAATTATATCAATTCGCTACATAATTATCCCGCAACTTGAAGGAACTCCACTGATAATTTTCTTCCAGGGAGCGGGTTGATGGAATACTGTTATTGTATGTAATTGTATATTATCTGATTGAAGACAGTTGAGTTCAGTAAGTGTAGGTCTTTCATGGAAAGGAATTGGAGTCTGTGTGCGAAATTTGATGAAGGAATGGGTATTGTAATACAGGAAATGTGGTTTCAGAAACATGGCAGAAGAAATATGTACGTACATATTGTTCGATAAAGCAACAGGCCAGTACTCCATTTTGGATGAACGGATAAAACATGAATTTGCCCAATTGAAGCAAAGGTAGACGTTTGTTGGGGACCAGGGGCTCTAATTTGCATCGGAGATGGTCGATAGAAAGGCTTGGTGCAGATGAGAATACCAATATAATGCAATGAGATATATTGCACGTTCCTATAAAATTTATCAAAACTACTGTTGGACGACAAATTTTATGAGCTTGATGACAAGGCATTAATGCGATGGGAACTATTCAGGGATTCCTCATCAGTTCTACAAATTAAATTCAACCTGATGATCCATATTTCAGATATTCGTTGGGAACATCACAAGGTATTTCATCTTTGAATCTTACAAGATTCTTCTCTACTATACCGAATTGTATGGCAGATGATTTTTCATTAACGTTACTAACAACTCACGGTCAAGTGATTGATCTGACAGCTGGAAAAGATGTAGTTGTACGAAATAAAGAACAGAAAACTCCGAACGGAGAAATTCGAAGAAAACTGGGGCTGTTAGGAGCCGTACTTCAAGTATGCAATCCCTTTTTCAATAGTATATTTTTTGTTTTGCGTTTCAGACAATCGCGAATCTCATCCATATTCTTATACAATTTAATTAACTGTTCCAATTTTCCAATATGTTTTCTAAATACTGATAATGGTTGATTACAAGAATTGTCTCCTACTGTTTGACTGAGCGAGAATACCTCATCCACAATAGAACCCATCTCCAGTTCTCTGTCAATATTATTATCATTTTACAAACTGGTTGGTGGTTCTCGTAGACTGTTCGGTATGATTTCTTTAATTGTGGATATATATTGTTCGCGGTCTTCAGTACCTTCATAGTTTAATTGACTTGTCATGCCGTCAACTGGAATTCTATCAGCCAATACACCAACTTGGTGTGATGGAGGTAGTGCTAGATGAAGACGTTTGTTTCTGTGTCCATAGTTATGCTCCACGCAATCATAACTCATAGAAACGTGTATGTCCAATCCATTAAAAGTAGAACATGAAAATGAACAAGAAGAATGAGCACATATAAATAGTAGGGAGCACATATCACTATCAACTTCTGCTGGTAATATAACTTACTTTTTAAATTTACTGCATTTGACAAAAATGATGTGGACTGGACTCTAAATTCTATGAATTTCGATTGTCGAAACAATTTCGATGGTCGTCAAAATTGTTTTGGCAATCATCAAAAATTCTTTGGTAATCAAAATTGGTGACAGGATATTTCGGGAATGTACAAAGTTTCGGGGATGTACATTCTTAAATTTTCACCCTTCCCGAAATATTTCCGTTTATAAAAAGTGCACTCACATTGTGTATTCCATTAAATATGTAATTTTGAAAAACCTTCATTTATTTGAGACACTACGAAAACAATTTGTAAATTAGTTTTACAGATCAAAAGATAAAGTGAAATTTTTAACCTCCCAAAATCTTTTCGATCTTTTTCAAAAACACAACTTACAGAAGTGCATATCGCGGAGTTTATTATATGGTTGCATCTTTTGAATTGCGCATTTTTTGGGAATGGTATGTTGTGGTAAACGCGTTGTGTAAGTTCAAGATCTGGCAGACGTTCTGGAAGAATTTTCCAGCGAAGTATTCTCGGTTATCGGAGGTAAGTTATTTGGGGATTCCGTAATTGAACATCCATTTGTTAACGATATGCTTTGCTACTTCGGCTGCTGATAACCCTTTCATGAGTATGGACTTTGTGATATTGGTGAATCACAAAGCATCTCACAAAGGCCATACATATAAAGGTGTTATCAGCTTCGGAGGCGGTGCGATATTACTAAGATGTGTTTGTTGCAACGTGCTGTTTTGATCAGTTATTACACGACGTTGATAGCTGCGGAGTAGAGCGGAGCATCAACCGGAAACGATTGTAATTCCGTTACATTGGTACGAAATTTGATGCGGTTTCGAGCACATGTTGTAAGACATCGTGTTGTGGCGTAGCAGTCGACTGTGCATACAGGACAGTACATATGACGGCGTATGCTCTGGTATAGTTTAATTCCACCTGGGTATTCTCCTAGCTTGGCGTAGTGATGCATATGAAATGCTCTCGCGTTTAGGGGGTGAGGAATGACGATTCGGGGTCCAATTTCCGGCTTCTAGATGAGTAATCCATCGTTTTCATATCCAATGACAGTACCACCCTGTCATGAAGGTTGAAAAGTATGTCGATGAAGGCGTCTAACTGTTGGGTAATTAGATGATCCTCGATATATACTTACTGAAATAATCGGTTGTGTTATGTGGGACCATTAATATAGCAAAGAAAGTGTCCGCTGAGAAGTCATCCAAATCGTTGTGGTCTGGTAAAACGTCGACCTAGAATTTTAGTGCATTAGTTGGGATGGTATAAATCGACAGAAAAATATCTACCTAGCTGTTCTCTTTGTCGTTCCACTAATGAATGGAGAAGTTTAGGAGTTCTTCAGCGTCGTCTGTGATTGATTCTGCTGAAGTTTGGAGATAGGTGAGGGAAGCCGCTTACGTGTTCGGCTTACCAGTTTTTTACTGGATGTGGAAATCAAATTCTTCCAGGCGTAATTGACAGGGAATGTGTCGGCCTGATGGTTCAGTGATGGTGAGCATCCAGGCAAGCGCTGCATGGCTGTGTAAATAACCAACTTCTCGTATAGAATTTATGGACGAAGTAGTGCCCATACAATGTAAAATAACTCTCGTTCGGTTGAAGAATAGTCTTTTTAAGCTTGGTTCAATAACCAGGACAAGTATGCGATAGATTTTCGCTCCCCACCCTGATGGATTTGGAACAAATCGCATCCAATTTGGTAATAAATTGCATCCCTGCTGACGGATTATTGTAACCCGGTTGAGTTAACGACAGGAACGGAGGCGTACATACTGCCTCTATAAAAAGTGAATGGATTTAAGTTGATACTCATTCAACGAGAACGTGTCCGGGTTGTTATTCTCCAGAAATTAGTCAAGTAGTGAATCTGTATTTGGGAAGCTTGGTATGAACCGTATATAGACGTTGCAAAGTCCCACAAAATATCGTAACTACGTCTTAGACGTTGGTGAATTGGCATTGCTGATTCATTACGTGTTTGTGTGGTCAATTTACAGTTCTTCTGGTTTGATGACATGCCCGAGGTACTCGACGGTACTCGTAAAGAAGCGACATTTCTTGATCTTAAACTTGACGCCATATTTGGTGATGAAGACCAATGACAAAGGTGATTAGACGATGATATCGACGTCAACCTTGGAGCAATTGAATTCTGAAACACGCTTATTTTTGTTAGAATTGAGGGACGGCACACGCAAAAACTTCTCAAGTAGGCTCCAATTACCACTGACCGGCGTGAGGGGAGTGACAATACGAGGTAGTGGGAGCCATCTGGATATTTTAATGATCAACAGTGTTCTAAATACAAATTACTATTGTGGCAGGCCTCTTCAAATATCATATTTGGAGTGGCCTTCCCCATTAGTCATGTTACATTTTTTCCTTTTCTGTAGGACCATTATGGTCCTACGCAAACGAAGAAATGTGACAAAAAGTCAGTAAAATACACTTGTCAAAACGAATTGCACCACACAATCCCCTTCCAAAAGGGAAGGGCATTGCGTGAGCGGAAAAGAATTTTCAAAAAGTCGCAAAACTTATTTGCGTTTAACCACAAAAACACCAAATTCGAAGCGTACTGCAAGAACCCTTTCAAATTTCGCAGAATTTTTTGTTTTCCCATCAGGTGTGACTAGTATCTGCTCTCCTTCGGCCGTTAATTCTGAAAATTATATATAATTAGGAATAACGCATATCTAACAAAAGTTATGTTGGAAGAACTACCTTTCCTCTGGTTTAGATTTGTAGCCATTATTGTAATTATGTACCATTATTATGTATATATATGTCAGTAAGATGTTTTTTCAAAATGGTACAAAATATTTTGGAAAAACCAAAATGGTGCGATTTTCGTCCCCAGAAGAATTATGGGATGCCAAAAGGAATCAAAAAAGGTTTGATAGAGGGAAAATATCAAAAGAGCCATGTTTTTTATCTTGGTTTCTCATAATGTTTTGGGTTATTCCGGAAACATGAATAGATCTTCTTCGAAAATATTTTAAACATTTCTAAAGATAAACATTTTGGGTTTTACTTTTTTTGGGGCAAATTTGGGGACGCAGTTGGTGAACCACACATGTTCATCACGGTAATTTTCAAAATTTCAAAATTTTGGGGATTTTCAAAAGGCTTAGGGGGAATTTAATAATAGTAATGTAGTAGTAGTACATTTAGATACCGGGGTCGATGAGTGATATTGGCCGTGTCGATTAGATATTACATTCCAGCAAACAAGATGCCGTCATTGAACGAATGTGAT
>JAULBU010050583.1:0-12905 GCA_032358235.1 Odonthalia washingtoniensis | reverse complement strand
CCCAGCTCTCTGAAACCTTGGGGATTCTTCTCATCTCGACTACCATCGTAAAAACTGACCCCCCACAGTTTACTACAAAGTGTCTGTGATTGGCCAAAGTGCGGAGGAGGCATCGATTTATTGACATAGGCGATGTATTGTGCTTTCAATTTTGTAGAATCACAAAAAGCACTCATTAAAACGGCTAAAAGTGGTTGTAGGATAGGTATAAAAGGGATAAATGTAACTTGACATGAAACGATTGTGGGTGTATGGGACTGAAAACATTCCAGAAAAGAGTATAACTGATGCATGATCCGTCTTCAGCAATACATCCCGCCTTCTTCCAGAAAGTTCATTGTATTCGTCTTCCGCAAAACCAGGCTACCCGTCACTATAATTCATAACTTTAATAATTACTGTTTCGTACTGTACCGTATTTGTACGTTATGTGGGAAGATGTTTATGCTCAAGGAAATTTATTTTTCACCATTCTCAACTTTCTAAATAACTCCCGTCAAGAATACTTCTGTTAAGGTCGTGGCTGCCTATATGAAATAATTTAGAAGTTGAAAGTTGAAAGGAAAACGCGTCACTGAATGCTTCGAGAAAAAGATAAATTTCGTGTTCTCTCATTCAATGGAAATATTCATGTATCCGCACATCATTTACGCCATAGCCACTGCAGCTGTAGGTGCTTGCAATGATAACTTTTACACCAAGTACTGTACATTTCAAAAGGATGAGAGCCGTATGTCGGCAGTGAACGACAGAGCCATAAGCGAGGATTTGTTCGCTCTTATTCAACATTCAACACGACGACGTGGCTCCAACGTGCGGATCTTCGTCACATTTTTCCGCAACGCAAAATTCGGCATCTATTGAGGAAGGGTCGTTACATAAGATGATGGGCGGCCTGTGAGTGTCGTCGTCACGCAATAGTAGTGGTAGTACGAGAAGTTTTTTCGATGACTGATGACATTAGCAGTGAATCATTACTGGTAAGGATCTGTACGAATGTAAGAATAGTAATGTCGAATGGGCATTTGTGTAAATAAATATGATGAGAAACTATCGTCGTAACACGTGTATAAAGGTCGTGTATCAAGTGCCATTATGTTCTTTAAACACAATGTCAATTTTGTAAGAATGCCAAAGTGTTCTTTGAACGCAATGGCAACTTAAGAATTGCCACTATGTCTTTTCAAACACAATTTCAATTATCTGTTTACGAAGGTTTTATATATTTTAGAAGAAAAAATGTTAATGTTAAATTTATCAATATTTTTACGGTCTCATTTTGAGACTATTCATACTTTTTCTCAGTATAAATAGACCCAATCAATGTGTATCTTGTGAAGTTTTTCCTCCAAGCAAGCAATAAAACCCAGACCACCCATTCTCCCAGCTCTCACCGACATTCCAGAATAAGCGTAGCTCGTTGTAAATTTTTTCGGCCACCACCGTCTGAAATTATCATCTCATTCTATACCGCTTCGCCTTCAGATTTCATCTATTCAGATTTTCAAGACATCTTTCATCAGAAAAACAGCATCAAAAATTCAACAATTTTACAAGACAATCTCCAGCAAACAAGAACAAGTTCCAGACCAAACATTTCTTCCCTCAGACGGGATTTCTTTTATACACACATATACTGAAACACGTTTAACGATTGGTCTACAAGAATCAAATATTATTATTTAATCTGGACATTCTGTGATTGAATATTACAGATTTTATGTGTTAGCGTTCACAGATAATAAAGAAAGAAAGAAAGAAATGATAATAATAATATCATAATAATAAAAAAACAAATTTTTTATACAAAAACAAAATTGAAATTTTCATCAACAATGAAATCTTTAGAAGTCCTTAACAGGCAGCTTGACAAATATATGCCCGATGATGCCACACATAAAAAAATCATCGCAGTAATGTTAGTATACATATCTGCCGAACCACAGCTAAGTGATAGAGAATGCATAAATGGATTACGAGATGACCATCCTGAAAATTGTCTTTATTCTGCAGATCATTTACGTGGATCAACAATACTATTTAGAATTTTATGAGACTAATTATCATTGAAAGGTATTCAATATAACCAATACCATGGACGAAGGGAAATATCATGGCGATTGGTAGAATAATTTTTCGAGATAGATGATGAGAAATCATTCGCCTACGAACAACTGAAAAATAGTTCTAAACCAGACGCAGGATCTTCCCATAACCATTCACAACATTATATCAATTACAGAGATGACACGAAATGTGCACATAACATTTCAGCTAGATTCAAAAAGAATGGATTTTCAGGCAAACTAGGCGAAGATGTTAATGAGTATATTGGAAATTATCTCGATGCTTGTCCAAATTATTATTTGACAGCAACGCAATGTTTCAGATTTTTTCATAACCTATTCACTGGTGGATCAAAACGATTTTTCAGACAACACGTCAGTTCTATAGTAAATTTTTTTCAGAAGCGTCTAAATTAATGCAAAACAAATATAACAGCATCACCAGAAAAAATAGGATCCGAATATACTTACAGAGCCTAAGGCTAACTGCAGTCATGAAAGAAAGTAATTGCGGTGTAAATGAAGGATTGGAAGAGCTACGTGATATTATTACAAAATTTACAACACAATGTCCCCTAATCCACAGAAATGAAGAGGAAAAAGTAGAATGTTTAGTGGACGCTGTAATCGGACATGACTGGACAAAACATGCAATGGCACAAGCAGTAGCTTCAACACCACCTTACACTTTCCAACAGCTTTACACCCATTTGGAAAGTGCATGAATTCACACATAAAAAGAATGAGATGGACAAAAAATGCATCAAGAATCACATACACATCGTGAATATTCAAGTGTCCTCTAGAGATCTCAAAGTTTATATGGAGTACCACGAAATTCTAGATCTAAATCTTCAAATCCAAATAGATCCAATGGATTTAACCGTAATAGTAGATATAAAGCATCTAAAGCAAATTATTCACAAAAATACAAACGACACACCTTTAACAAAGGACCTTCTGAGAAAAATAGTTCTTTTAAATGCAATAGTCCTTTTCATTTTGCTGGTGATAATCTTTGCACAGCAAACAGGACATTTTATGAAAATATAAATGAAATACTATACAAAGACCCAAACAGAGAATAACAAATCTTGTTTGCCTTATGTCAACAGTTGGATTATACCCATGAAGACTAAACCATAGAATATACAGACTGTAATGAAAAATAGAGAACGCAAAATTGGAAGAAGAAGAACCTGAAGAGAACTATATTGACAGCGACCATACACCTCAAGATTCTGAAGAAGAACTACGTAACGATATGATGGCAGAGTGGGGGCTTCCGGATTTTTGAAAGGGACGACAAATACCCGCAAGATTCACACCTTGACGTCTTTCCAATAAAGAAGGAGTACAGAAAAAATATATCTGTATTTATTGTTTTTACCAACAATATTTACAGCATAAAATCAGAATCTAACGAATGGAAAGGCGCTTGTTTAGAAAGCAGTGCAACAGCAACCATCATTGAAAAAAAGCACAAGAATACTGTAGATTTATAGGAATTAAATTTAAAACATCAACAAATTTTAACAAATATAGATTTGAACAAGATAAACAAAACTCCGTAGGATCAATACTCATCAGAAATCTTATTGGTCCGAATAAAGTAATTACAGAAAGAATAGATGTGGTTTCAATAGATGTTCCATTTTTAATTGGACTAGACATCATGGCCAAGTTCAAATTTTACGTTAACACCGTTGCCAATTTAATTCATTTTAAATATCACAATTTCTCAATACCTGTTCTAAGAAAGAAAGAACATGTCTATTTAGAACCTAAAAGAATGAATCAATTCTTTTTACTGAAATAGAACTCAACAAATTACATAGAGGATTTTCCCATCCAGCTTCTAACAATTTATATCAACTTCTCAAATTAGAAAGACCATCGGAAACTAATAATGAGACCAGGAAAATATTGTAAAAAATACAAAACTCAAGGGAAAATTGTCAAAGAATCAGATCCAATTAGATTCAAAGCATCCATGCCATCAAAAGACAAAATAATATTTGGAACGGAACTATCCATGGATTTATTTTTCTTGAATGAAAACGCAGTTTTACATATTATCGATAGTGCTACCAGATTTTCTGCAGCATCCTTTTTTGATTAAAATGGAATGAACTATGGCCAATCGGTACAAGGGATTTGACAAGCATTACTCGATATATGATGTACTACATATACAGAATACCCTAACCATCTAAAAACTGATCAGGGATCTGCATTTACATCTGACAAATGGAAAGATTTAACAAATATGACTGGAATCGAATTACGGCTTTCTGATGTCAGAGCTCATAATTCTTTAGGAATTGGAGAAAAAGTTGAAGACCCATTACGAAGAATATTTAATAAGACCAAAATGGATTTTCCATCAACACACAATCAGTTATTACTAAAGATAAGTGTCAAAGTGATGAATGGAACTATAGGCGAAAACGGATTAGAGCATTCACGTTTAGTTTTTGGAATTATTCGAAAATTCCCAATTATCAATTCAAATTTACCTGAACAAAAGGAGGGAATGGAAATATTAGAAAATGCACAGATGGAAATGAATTCAATAATTGCAGAAAGTAGAGTATTAGCTGCTCTTACATGCCACATGAAAGAGCAGCTAATACTCTACTTTCTATCACAGTGATATCACTCCAGCCGCATACCATGTTTACAAATTAAGTGAAGGAGTACTTGTATATCACGATATCAAGAAACGTTGGGAGGGATCGTTTATAATAGTACACGCACATGTTAGAATAATGACTGTCCAAACAGTTGATGGGACTAAACGACAAACTTTCAATTCATTTCAAGTTAAACCTTTCGCTACGGACTTTCAAGAATTAATTCATTTCCTTCGTTCTGTAGAAGCTCGAAATCCCCCACCCTACAACGTTTACTTAACAAAAATAATTACACCGAACGATCTACGTGCATGAAAATTTATTGGTGCAATTAAAAAGGAAATTGGATGATTAATAAAACATGGTACAGGGGAAGTTGTATGCCACGAAGATGTCCCAAAAATTCAAATGTATTAGGTGGATGATTCGTATTAGCTATCAAAGATGAAGGAACAAAACGGGAAATTTAGAAAGCTCCTTTTGTTTTACAAGGCCATAGAGATAAAATGAAAAGATCTTTAGTACATGATACATCTGTATCAAGACAGTACACTACAAAAGTACTGATTTGCCATCAGAGCTATGTTTGGAATCAAACTATCTTCCACAGATGTAACCCAAGCATATATTCAAAGCTCAGAAAAATTAATGCGATATTTATTTATAAAACAGCCCAAAGAATTTAATTTACACCCAGATTAGTTAATTTAGCTACTGAAATCCTGATATGGATTAGCTGGCAACGGAGTTCATTGGGTACGAATACTACAAAACCATCTAGAAAACGACCTAGGAATGCAATCAGGAGTAACGGGTACCGCTTTCTTTTTTAAAAAAGTGGGAGAGGTACTAATGGGAATTTTCGCAACTCATGTCGATGATATTTTTCACATTGGATCAGCTGAATATGAACATCTTATAAAGAAGACTGAACATAAATTTCAATGTAAACCAAGATAATATGGAGATATCCAATTTTCTGGCGTTAATATTGAAGCCAAATACAACTGATTCGTACTGCATAAGAATAATTACATTGATAAGCTAAATCTTATTCCCAAAAATAGTACATAGGAAGAATTTCGTTCTGTGAGAGCAAAATTAGCTTGTGCATGCCACACAAGACCGGATATTTCATATCAAGTAGATATTTCAGTTCAAGTAAATGAAGAACGTTTTAAAAAAGAAGAAAAGAAGGTTTATTAAAATAACAAGTGATGTCCTTACTAGACTCCAGTCTAGACAAAATATTTTTCTACGCTTCCCACACCTCAAAAAAGAAAATAGTCAAATCCATGTTTGCCCAGATGCATCTTTTGCATCTAATTATGATCTGAGTTCACAACTTGGATTCTTTATATGTTTAATCGACAAAGATAAGAAATTTCAACCAATTTATGGGACATCTTACAAAGCTAAAAGGGTTACAAGGTCAGTTTTAGGAAGTGAACTTATTGTATTTGCTGATGATTTTGATATGGCATTCGAAATTAAACATAACTTCGAAAGTATAAGTGAAAAAAAAATACAGCTTAAGATGCTTACAGACTCGTTATCGGTACTTGATGTTCTCACTAAATCAACATAATCTACCGAAAAGCGCCTAATGACTGACCTTGAAGCAATTGAAGATTGTTACGATCGAAAAAATTGAGTATTGTAGCATTTATTCGTTCATAAAATAACATTGCAGACACACTTACCAAATTTAAAAATATTTAAATTTCAGAAAGTACACTAGTAAAAGCCAATATTGAGCATAACATTGAACAATGGATCATCCGAGAACCAAGCACGACTATCTAAAAATGTGGGAGTGTAAATGAATAGGAAGAGAAACTATCGTCTTAACACGTGTATCAGGGTCTTGTACCAAGTGCCATTGTGTTCCTTTCAGCACAATGGAAACTTTGTGAGAATTTCCAATGTCTTCTTTAACTGAGGCTTTGTTGGACGACAGGTATCATTTGGGCAAATCCACTACATTATGCAGTCGTACATGGCCCGTGTAATTTCATGTACGTGATATATTGCGAGGATGTTAAATAAAGAGATATACTTGTTTTTGCACGGTATAGAGGTTTGTAACTGTGGGGAATGGTTGTGACGGTGCGACTATTGAGCGGCTGTTCTAAATCCAACTGTCAAAAAATATTCATGGCAGCAGCATTAAGAGAAGTAGCTTCTTCAATATGACTTTAATATAGAACTCCTAGAAAACTGATTTTTGTATAGGAGTGCTGTAGTTTGTCGAAGAAATTTATTGTAACATCAATTTTATCGCAGACCACGGTCTAGGGGGGTTGAGGGTATTATTAGTACAATTATATAATATATTATACTATTCTACATTTCCAATTTCGTATAATGATCCACGTTTTCAATTCTCAGCCCCGTTCCCCAAGTGTGTACAGTTATCCATACAAACACTATCACTATTACACCTATCTCGTCTTATTTCGATAGTTACCTTATGTAGTGTCATGAACTACTCGTTTTTCTCTTTTCTCAAAATTGATTTTTTTTAGTTCACATGTTTTCTTCTTTACTTCAGTAACATCAATAAAATAACCTAAACCTTATTCAATTATAAATATTTATGGGCCCAAATTCAACATCTCATGTGCCGTCTCGTCCTAGATTTTCCTGGGACATGAATAGTATGCCCTGGATTGACGGAAAAGGCAGCCAGGAAGAGTATTCAAATGCTGTTAAATTATGGGATTCTTTTCACAATGAACTTCCAGATAACAATTCAAATAATATACCGACCAGACTGCGTGGTATCATGATTATGTCACAACATCATGAACGTGCAAAGGATATATGTAAAAAATTCAGTTGATGGTGTTTCGTCAAAAAATTATGTCTTAAAAATAGTTAAGGCAATCTACATACGTGATGCCTCATTAGCAGTAAGTGATGTATTTAATAATTTTTGTGCACCCTGTCAACAAAACGGGGATCTTCTGAGTAATTTAAAAATTTGAGTCTAGCTTTGAGGCTCAAATATCCAAGTTCAATGAGCATGGTAGCTCACCATTGCTTTCAGAAGCACTACCTGCAATTTTACTTTTGAGTAATGCCGATATTGACAACATTCAATGAATTTCAATTTCAGAAGCTGTGTCATCTAAGGAAATATCTGATGAAGACTATGACACCGATAAATACTTGGAATCTGTATCATACAAATCTATTTTGCCCGTATTAAGGCAATGTGGTACAAATAAAAGCAAGGATTTCAGAAACAAAAAGGACGATGCTTCTTTAAATGTGAATTATGAATCAACATCTGCACCAAGGAACTCTAGGCAATCTTCAAACTCGAAAACAAGGATGACACCAGAACAGTTTTCAGAGCATAAACTAAGATGCCAGTGCCATAGATGTCATAAATGGGTTTATTTCGACTAGGACCATGAAGAAGATGGTACCATAAAACCAAATAATCCATGTTTTGACAATCTCCCTGCAAATGCCATTAAACCTAAGACGAATATAACATTCAATATGGAAAATATATCTGACAAATGTCAAATTGGTGAAGATTTCCTTGGGCCGTTGTTGGATGATGGTGCACCATACAGTGGATTTGGATTATCTGAATTTTTTATGTTGCAACCATTTTTACTACCAACTTGGAATAGTGAGTTTAATCTGCTCCTTGAACAAATTTCTAAGACTTTTTACTGGCAGTATGGTAATGGACTACAGGCCAGTGAGAAAAGAAAGATTATTGGCTCAATTTTTATAAACTGCAAGTCTTCATCAAACAAACCATACATTATTCGCCATTTATTTATTGAAGGATCATCACAGTGGGTGATTTGTAGAAATTTAACGAAACACTGTGATATTAGTCATATAAATGAAAATAAATTGGAATTACCTCATACAGTACATGGAAAAAATGACTCGATTCCTATAATAGAACATGGACATCATTGCTACATTCCAGCAAAAGTTTTTGATGTTTTTCTTCGACGTGGCGTGTGTGGTGATACATTAAATACTTCCCCTTCAAGTACAACTGAAAATAGACCATGTACTGATGAAAAATTTATTATTGATAAAGTACAGAAACACGTATGTGGCATGTAACTTGTTCCGAAATCAAAACGTTGCTTACAAGAAATAATTTATGGTCAATTGAAGCGCAAAAAAATTTGTGCCACGAAATAGAACGCTGTAACGATTGTTCATCAACAGCTGTTCCACAACGCAACCGTAAAGTGTCTCTTGGAACATTAAATAGATATTTCAATCAAGTAAAATGTGTTGATCATATGCACTTAGGTGACCTCAGATTGAACGCATATAATGGATTAGGTTACTCGATTCTCATCCGGAGATACAATTAATGCAGCTTCAATGAAATGTTCCATTGAAATTATAGAATCTCATTGTATTTCTCCTTTCTGGTCTCGTGATTCAATTATTTTTGACATGGCTTTTAAAAATGGAACTCTTCAAAGCTTTATGAAAATGTGTGGTATACAACCACCTCCGATACTAGCAAGAAAACATCAAAAGAATGTGTTGAAATTTAAGCATCGCATTATAAGAGATATATATCTACGAATAAAGAACGCAAATATAAACGAGTATAATTAAAGTGACCAAAAAATAATTCAATTATCAATTAGAATTCCCAATGATTTGTATGGAAATGATACAGTATCTTCTCAAGAATTGGTTGAAGGATATACATGACCAGTAATACTTTGTTCAATGCCAAGTCCAATACCACAAGAGATCATTGAGGCACATGATAAAATGGTATCAAAAGGCAAGTTAACATTATTTTTGAGGTCAAAATCTGTAAAACATCTATTTTTATCTATTGGTGACCTTGTTCATGTATACATAATATTTGAAAACCAAAAACGAGGAAAACGGACAGAAGAAAAAACATTTTTATCAATAGACATGCCTTCTGAAATCATTACAGTACCCGGCATACATAGTAAAACAATTCAAGCCGAATCAGAAGATGTAAGATCTCAAGAATTGATTGTGAATTTTCAACGCACGTCCAAGAATCAATTGATGATTTAGGAAACTCATTCAGCAATGCCATTGACGATTCAATGGAACAATCTCCCAAAAATTCAGATGGAAATTCAGATAAATCAATTTCTATAATATCTCCAGATAACACCTTCAACTTTTGTAATGATTCTACTAATAGTCTTAGAAAAACTCCAATTACAGGTGATAAAATTAGTGCATATTGGCCTGATGAAAAACAATATTTTCCTCTTACTGTCGGCGAGTTTGCAAATGAAACCCAAAAATTTACTGTAAATGACGAAGATGGTGATATCGAAGAATTAAATTTTGACAATGAAACTTAGAAATATACAGCAGATTACTCATCGTCAACAGTTGCTGCAAATAAGAACAATATATTTTAGCTTGATATAAATGAAAGTACAAAAAATTACTCAAAACAATGTGTTGATATGTTTGGGTACAAAGAGTTTATGAGATTCCAGGCACAAGGTCTTCCATATTCTTCATTACAGAATTCCTATAAAACGGAAGAAGATTTATTCAAAAAAACGTAAAAATGGTTTCAACTGATCATGTGCCACCAGGGGAAAATATAATATCAAGTCATGTACTTTACAAAGTTAAATGCAATGACAACCATACGTTAAAAATGAATGCTAGAATTGCACCGCATGGAAATAAATATGACGAGTGTGAAAATCTGAAAACAGATTCCTCAACATGTCCTCCAATTAGAATACTAATTATTTTATCGATGGCTGTGATCTTTAATTGGAAATTTTCAAAAATTGATTTTAAAGGTATCTTTTTACAAAGTGGAGAGGCGCAACGTGATGTTCACGTGGTTCCTCCTACAGAGAGCAAGGATTGCGGAAATTTTTATTGGCTTCTATTAACGGCAGCCTATGGCCTTGTTAATTCAAATGCAAAATGGCACTTAGTGATACACTATTCAAAAAATGGATTTGAGTAACTAATATTCGTTCCACAACTATTCTTTATCAAAAATAATAATAAATTAATTGGTATTGCAGTAAAATTGTAGATGATGTACTTTTCTCTGGTGAATCTGATGTAATTTTATCAACAATAAACAAAATTGAGTCCAAATACAAACTAGATACCATTTTACATCCTGTTTCATTCCTATTTTATGGACTTCAACTTACTAAAACAGATGATTACATCATATCAATTGACGGTGATCAAAACATTTCGGCTCTTGAAACCTACTGCCCATCTCGTAATAGAAGAAAAGAAATTGGTAGTCACCTTAATGATATCTAAATTGGTTCTTTCAGATCATTTAATAGCTACATTGGTTGGCTTGGAGTGTCAGCTTCCCCATTCTGTGCATTCTATGCCATTTTTTACAACAAAAAGTCCCGAAACCAAAAATAGAAGATTGAATTCTGCAAATAAATTCTTCCAGACTACTAAAAAAGCTTGGAAGTACAATTCGTAATGTAAATCACAAAAAATAACAACTGGATATTTTCAATTGTTGTACTTTCTGATGCAAGTAGACTTGTCGATCATGGCCAGGTTGCTTTTATCTGCGGTCTTCTTATTGGTGAATTACAACTTGGCTATATTTTTCACACAATTTCTTGGTCTTCTCACAAGTCTAAACGACCTGTGAAAAGCATTGGTGCGGCTGAAATTTTGGCAGAAGGTAATGCTATAAATGAAGGAAAAATGACACGAAAATCATTTCAAAAACTATTAAATATGGACGTAAATTTAACTATTGCTGTAGAATGTGAAGATTTATTTACTACACTATCAACATGTCGAAATTCGGCAGATCTTTCCATCGGAGCAGACGTAAATGTTATCATATTTGAGTTTGAAACTCAAAATATAACCAATATGGTTTGGATGCAAGGTAGCGTTGATCCTGAGGACTGCCTTACAAAAAAACAATCCACTTGTTGATGCCTTTCAATTAGTACTATTCTCAGTAAAAATTCAAATTGATATCTCTGAACAACAGAGTAAAAACTCAGACCAGTTCCTTGGTTAGAAATTCATATCTGATAGATTAATTTTTCTAAAAAAGGCGGGGAATAGAAAGAGTATAAACAGTATGGGCAACAGTAATGTATGTTTTTGTTCATGTACTATTCAAGGTTTATTTTAAGTGCAAAATAATTGTGTGCATTTTATACAGATTATTTAAAATAAAGATATGCTCTCCAATGGATTGTCTCTTATTCTTTACTTTAACTGACAATGAATGAGAAAAATTTAACTCCTCGTTTTTCTCTCTACTCAGATTCATTCTTCTCAGTTCACATGTTTCTTCTTTATTTCAGTGACATCAATAAACTAAACTGAATTCAGTTCAATTATAAAAACTATACATACTTTTTTCTCAGTATAAATAGAACCACTAAATATAGAGCTTGTGAAGTGTTTCCTACATGCAAGCAATAAAACCCAGATCACCCAGATTCCCTGCGCTCACCGACAATTTGTGTAGTTGTTTAGGGGAGACTACGTATTGTAACCGAAGTTTGGGCCCTTTTTTGACGTTTCAAAATGCACCATCTCCTTCATTCCTCCGAAGATTTCCATCCGTTTGCCACAAATTTGACACGATACGTTTCGGAAGGACATCCTCTTTTTATAAAAATGTTTTTCGTAAAATTTTGTTACGATCACCAATCCCTGCTTCCAAAAGAGGGATTGGGCTGTATATTTGCTTTTTACAATACATAGTCTATCTGTTTATAAAAATGGATTTCTGAATGTATGCATCCATAAATTGTCTATTGTGGATGAGTGTGCAATTAAATTTGGAAACCCTAATGTATTAGAAAATTAAATGACATTGAAGAAATGTAGAGGGGGGTTGAACCACATTTTTAATGTTGATTCATCACGAAGAACTTCATGTTCACAGTAATACCTGAAAATGTTACCGGCTTGTTACTGGTGCAGGAAGTGGAAAAGAAAAGAACTAGTACTCGTTACTGTCGGTGCAAAACCGTCGACCAACTTGCACCAGCTGCTGTAATTGCAACTGTGGAAGTTTTTGCACACTGCAAAAACTTGATGGTCAAATGTCGACAGTGACGGACGCTACCGAGGGGGAGGAATTCTTCCCCCCGTTTAAATGTTCCATGTTGACGAATGAGGGGTGGGTATATGAAAGTTGGACAGGGTGTAGTAGAGATCG
>JAULBU010050582.1:11112-32544 GCA_032358235.1 Odonthalia washingtoniensis | reverse complement strand
TCTTTTTCGGTTGTCATAGCCACGAATAAATATTAGAAGCCACGCTTCTGTGTGGAATACCGTGCCCTAAGCAGTGTGGTGAAGCCCGACCGTTGGCCGCTTCCTAAGATACAGGAAATATTCGACGACCTGGAGGGAAGAATCGTCTTCTCTACCCTAGACTTATTCACCAGATACTGGAAATTACAGGTCGCAGAAGACTGCAAATAGAATACTACGTTTGTCTGCCGTTTTTGTACCTTCGAGTTAGAGGTCATGCCGTCCGGCCTAATGAACGCACTTTCGACCTTTCAACGAATGATGGACTCATTCCAACGTTCGAAGCCTATCCCAGTATAAGACAAACTTAAGATTCCCCCTGACAGGCTTGTTTTCCGTCTTCTCAATCGACTTCACCAGTCCCTTACCAAAGACAAATAATGGATATCAGTACATTCTAGTATGCGTGGAACATCTTACTGGTTGGCCTTTCAAAAAAGCAACAAAAATATCCACTCCAGAAGTTGTAATAGACTTCGTAAAAACGGAGATCATGCCTCCATTCGGACCACCCAAGACCCTCGTCAGCGACAATGCGACGTGCTTTTCCGCAAAAGTTTTAGGGGACTTCATGTCTGAGAAGGACATTAATTGGAAACCAGTGCGAGCCTATGCAACCATGTCTAAAGAACGTGCAGAACGTATGGTCGGGACATTAAAGCGTTCTATGAAGAATATGTTCCTCGATAGAGCAATTAGATGGGCTAAGTACATTGACGACATACTCTACGGATACTGCCGTCGCGAACTACGTGGTGGCCATTCTCCCTTTGAACTACTCTATTGTATACCTCCTCGCATGGATACTACGGAGTATACATCAACTTTTCAATCTATAGATGCCCGTATGATGGAACTCTTGTCAATACAAACTTCCCGCGCCTCTAGGGATGATCGTCAGAACAACGCGCCTGCAGAAAAGCTCAAGACAGTCGTGTTCAAGATAAGAGATTGCATTCTAGTTGCTAATGTACAGGCATGAAACACTGTGGTTAAATGGGCTCTGTTTACATCACGATATTACAGCCCTTGTCGTGTCGTCCGAGCAAATCAACCAAGATATGTGCTGACCTCTCCAAATGGACGCGTCTGTCGAAACCCGATACATGCCCGACGGTTACTCCCCTATGTAGCACGTCTCTTCTTGACTACTATTTTGGCATCCTAGCTCTCCCATGCGTACCTGTACAATAATCATTCTGCTTACTAGCTTCATTCTGCATATTAGAATAATTCTTCGTATTAGCTTCATTCTGCGTATTCCTTCCCTTACTTCATCATTAAATATACCTAAATAAATTATCGTCGCAAATTTATTTTCTCACAAAGAGCGCTCTTACAAGAAAGAGAAAAAAACATAATACTATTCTCTACTTACTACGAGGGTGCCATGCGCGCATCAACCAACTCTCGGTACCTTTCCCTTACCATGACGTCGATTGGGACTTCGGATCCTCTTCTTTGACTCATCACGTCGGGCGAAGATCCGGACCAAACGAACGTCGTCAAAGTGGTCAAAGTACCCAGGGTTGCAGTCGCCACAACAGAGATCTAGCGCTCTCTTCGACAGACACAGTGGATGCGGTTCGGAACAGTCGTAAAAAAGCAATGCAGACTGGCGATCATCAAGGCAAACTGCGTGCTTCCACCCTCTAGTATCTACGGTTCGAAATAGATACACACCTCAAGTGGACCCACTATGGCCCAAATTATCCAACAAATCAAAGTTGAAATCACGTCGGACCGTATTATTTTCTTCCTTAAGAAATTCAGGCGAGATCGTTCCAAGATAACGACTCCGCAATCCGTTGTGTACATCGCCAAAGTCCCGTACACTCGGTTCGTATCCATTCTAAAGAAGGAAGGAACTACCCAGATCTTTCTCGGAAAACCAAAATTATCTCGCTGCTCATTCGCTGAGAAGAAGACTGAACGCATTAGAAACGGCAGCCCAGATACAATTGTCAGTATAATCGCGAATTAATACCAAACGATCGAGGAGAAAATGAGGGCTGGCTTGTGCTGATGGGGGGCGTAAATGAGCGAAATTGATCTTCTTCTTCCTTCCAAAATGTTGAGTACACCAGGCGTCTAACTGTAAGATAGCCGCAACATGCGAACGCCTATTATTTCTAAATGCGATCGGAAACCCTCTCAGACTACTCTCCGGGTCCAGCGGGGGAGTATCCTGGAATACCATGGTATATAAATCAATCTGGTACGACCGACGGTCCCCTTCACTAGACGCATAATATCGACTCTTGACCTCGCCACCCAACACTGCCGAATACCAAACGTGTTATATTACCCAGTTGGGATCATCTGAACAGTGATCGTAACTGTTTCTATCTCCAACCGCTCCCGTCAACCTGATCCGTTCTGCCAAAGCCGAATTAATCCTATCACAATCAGGACTATCTACGAATCTGACAAGTTGCACGTTTAGCAACAACTTCAGCTCTAAACTAGTAACTTCGGCACGCCGTACATAGCCAGAACTATTAACAATGGCATATATGGTCTAAAGGGTCCCATGAAGGCGTATAACTCGACGAATATCGGAACTAGCCTTCAAACTCCATGGACGAGGCTCCATGGACTTGTTCAATTTTTCATCAAAGTCGATCTCAGCAGATGGAGTTGGAGGAGAAGCATTTGGATGACTAGATATTTCTTTTCCGTTTCGCCACACCACCAACGCAATAGAATATGAAGTGCATTTTCGTCCCTTTCGCGCCGCCGCAGTCGCCAATTCGCGCAGTGTCACCTCATTCACCTCCCGTAGACAGATTCACCATCTGCTTCGTCCGCGCCATTTCGAGGAGCGAATTTTGCCTCTGGTGGGACACGGAAAGTACGACTCAACTATTAAGCGCGAGCTCTCTTCGCAGCAGCCATCAGGAAAGGGGTGCGAGTGATCATAGAAGATGAGGCATGCGTGATGAAATATGGTCGCGTAAATTGATATGTTTTTGCTGAGAAGGAGGGTGGCGGTGACTGGGAAGAAGTACTAAAACCCCAAGTCGAAAAAAGTTATTTTAGGTTATGGAAATTGCATCGACACTGTATGACTAATCCGGCCCCTCGGTCCAGCCTTGAGAAGGGCGTGGTGACACCCGTGTGGTGGAATACCACTACATAGGCCGCATCAGGTATGTGATGCATCTCATTTTTGTACTGTAGTCGGCTGTAAGCTCAAATAGTCAGATACTTCGGAGATAATTTGAAGATAGTTTCTTTTGGTGGGGTAGAACTATCGAGCGGCTATCGTGCCGCTATGAGGCTATCGTGTGCACGGTATACTGGTAGAAAGATACTGTACAAAACCACCCATTATTCTGACTATAAGAACAACAACTGCTGCGCGAAACTCAAAAATTTATGGAAAACACACACAATTTTATACACTTTCTCTTCAAAACCTCCTCGGTGTCGACCTTTCTTTTATGAACCTGCGTTAACCTGCTTTTCCCCTTTTCATTCCCTGTTTTTCCCAACCAACATCACCTTTCCCTCCCCCATCTAACGCTCAAAATAGAGGCGTCAACAGTACACTTTGTTTACTAGTAGGGATATCCCGAAGAGAGAGATCTATCGCAAAAAAGTTGATATTTAATAATGGTTACAATTAAGCCAAATAAACCACCGGCATTTGACGGCCGTCGTGATGCGTTAACTGTTAAATCATGGTTGTATCAAGTTGATGAGTATCTTAATCTGTTTCAGTTGAGTAATTTGGATTATTCAATCACAAACCAGATAAGAATATCGTTTTCATCACCTTTGCTGGACGAAAGTGCTGCAAATCGGGGTTTTATGCTTCTGAAATCCGGACAGGCCCCAGGTGAATGGAATGATTTCGAAAACGCTGTGTGAAGAGACTTTATTCCGCAAGATAGTAAACGCCAATCCATAGATAATCTTTGCGTAATACAATAAATGGTTAGCTTCTCTACGTATCTCATGACTTTCGAAACATTATCATAGCCATACCGAGCATCAGTGAGAATGAGAATCTAGACAAATTCTGTGCTGGTTTGATGCCGCAAATAAGGCTAGAGGTACTGAATCCAGGACCGGAAAATGTGAATGCCGCTGCTCGAATTTCACTTGATGTTGACAGTGCAATAAATGGAGCAGGATTGTTCGGCACTTTTGGTTCAGGGCTATCAAATTCAGTACCCACACCTATGGATATCGGTAATCTTGAGAGTAAGACACACTACAGAGGACGATCCTGTAAAGAAAATCGTCGGGGAGCTTATGCTCAATCTCAAAAACAGAAATACATCGATAAATATGCATGCTTTCTGTGTCACATCAAGGGATGTAGATCTCGGAATCATGGTGATAAGAAAAAGGTGAGATCAAGTAATGCTAAAATGGTGAAGAATTCCTCTTGTTCTGGATAGATTTCGGAAAAGAGACGGGTTCAACAAAACTAAGGAAACGCACTTCAGTTGGACCTGACGAGAGTCCAATTGCCGGTCTGATCAGTCAGTTAAATCAGAGAAGTACATGAAGAAGTGATGCTTCTACAAGAGGAGAACAATCGAAATGTTCTTAACGTCTCTGAGGAAGTTACCTCAAGCACAATTTAAATTGGTCATATTGGCAACGCCTCTACTGAAGGGTCTATACCAGTAGATCCCCTTCATATTATAAATGGGACTTTGAATGATATTAAAGTCAGAATAATGAAGGACGACGGGTTTAACACGAATATTGTATCAAAGAGACTCGTAGATCGACACCGGCAATGTTTAAGGTTAAAATGAAAAAGAAACTATTCTGCATTCAAGGGAAGGTTCTCATGAAATTTCTTCGAAGGCGGTTCTCAATGGAACAATGAAAATTGGTACTCATACCTACGAATCGAACTGGGTCGTTGCTGAATCAAGGTATGATGTTCTGTTGGGTATTCCATGGCATGTTGCCAACAATCCAAAAGTCGATTACAACAAGTGGATTGTAAACCACGGAGATGTGAAACCTTCATCTGAACTATATGATGAAGAAGAATCACCTGTGGATTTGACGAACTTAGCAATTAAGAAGTTTCGTCACATATTGAAAAGTCCCATCGAATGACTTTCAGGTTTATCAATTGATACATGGCTTTTACTCCATTTTCATGCACTAGTTAACTAGTGCATTCAAATAGAGTAAAATTCATGCAGGACGAGAAGATTAAAGTCAAGGATATGAAACTTGAAAAGATATTGAAAAGGTACGAGAACCTGTTTCAAGAATATCTTCCTCCTGAGCTACCTCCAAAGAAATCTGTGGATCATGGGATTGAAATTGAGGCTAATAGTAAGTCTCCGCACCGACCGTCGTTTTATTTATCACCAATGGAGTTGAAGGCTGCAAAAGATTATGTTGAATCTTTGATGAAGAACAGAAAAATAATACCAAACAGGTCACTCTATGGAGCGCCCCTACTCTTTTTAAAAGAGAAGAATGGACGGATGCACGGGGTTGTTGACTATCGTGCAATAAACCGTATAAACAAGAAGAACAATTCTTCTCTCCCACGAACGTATGACATGTACGGTGGACTTTATGAGGCTCGTGTTTTCTCAAAAATGGACTTAAAGACGGAGTTTTATCAAATTCGTTTTAATCCTGGATACATTGATAAAACTGCGTTCAATACGAATTACTGGCAGTTTGAGTACCAATTTATGCCGATGGGTTTTTGCAACGCACCAGAATCATTCTAATCACTCATGAATAGCATATTTCATGACTGTATTTATGACTTCCTAGTGGTGTACATGGATGATCTTCTCATTTTTAGTAAGAACAAAGAAAGTAACTATAAGCATAGGAATATAATCCTGTCAATATTGAAGGAAAATTAACTATATGTCGTTTCGAAAAAGTGCGAGTTCATGCAGGAAAAGATTGACTTTCTTGGAGTTCTTGATGAAACGGATGGAATTCACGTTAACCTTATAACGTGTATATATTTAACACATGGCCGAAGCGGGGATCTATAACGGACTTGAGCAGCTTCCTTGGATTAGTACAGCTATTTAGAATATTTATTATGGACTTTGCGAAGACTGCCGCCCCATTCATGGACATTACGAAGAAAAGATCTGGAGTCAGTATGTTTGAAAGAAGATGTCAGGAATCATTTGAAATACAGAAGGAAGAAATCACAAATTCTCCTATTGTTGTTGCTCCAGATTGGGAGAAGTCATTTAGAGCTCACATTGGTGCATCTCAAAGAGATGTTGTAAGAACCTCGACAAAATTGGAATAGTATGGAAGGGACTGATTAATCGCGTTCTTTCCGACTATGTGGCTAATGTGTTGAGCTCCTGGGCTTTTTTAGATTTCTCGAGAGATTCAGATGTTATCTTTAAGGCACTGAATTTGATACCATCACTGATAATAAATTATTGAAGCATTTCTTTACGAAACATAACCTCAACAGAAAAGAATCAAGTTGGCTTGAGACGTTCGGAAATTTTGGAATATTTCCAATTACTCTGAAACCGAAAATATACATGTTCTAGGGGATGCTCTGTCGATAGCACACCATGCTCCTGAAGATATCAATGTGAATTATATTGAAGTTCCTTTCATTTGTTTTGGGGACGTCATTGGTGGATATGAACAAGACTAGTTTTTTGAACCCGTTGTGAAATCCATAATAGGTGAATGGCGTGAGACTTTGAAAGAGAAATACAAGTTCGAAAAGATCGTGCCGATGTTTTAAATGAATGGAAAAAAGCTGCTTTATTGGGAAAATCATTGTGTGTCGAGAAGATCCATTTCATAAGTTCTACAGATCGCACATGATTCTAAACTTGGAGGCCATTTTAGGTTTGAAAAGACACTGGAACGGCTGGACAGCTTCCACTGGAGACATAAAAGCCGAGATGTGGGGAAATAAATTAATTGATGTTTGACGTGTAAACAGTACAAGAATTTTAAAAGTTTCAAAATGGACCTGAGTAATGAACTATGACGATCTGATGTTGCACTCTATACCTGAAAGTATGTATTGAAGTTTGTCGATTGGATGCATGTGTACGCCCATCAGTATAGTGCGGAGGTCTGCGATTCATGGGGAATTGATATGGATGGTAGTATTAAATGGGAGCCGAACTTGGATGTCGGAGAAGATAAGCAGGTACGAGATTGGCGAGGCAGAGTTCTTAGTGTAAATGACGCGGAAACAGTGTACATGGAAACTAAAACGTCAACACATTCACTAGGTTACAACCTAGTTATTACAGAAATTGTACCAAATGGTATGTTTCGTGTTAGTTCTTCCAATATACCTATTTTCTCAATGGTATAAGCACAGGCGGGATTTAGTTTCAGTTCAACAACTGGATCAATGAAAACCTTTATTGGGCAGGCAGTTGTAGTAATTGCAACGATTGATTTAGAAAAGAAAATTTCAACGCAACTTGAGACGGATCTATACAAATTCGCTATAAAATGTCACCTTCTTTTAAAGGAATTTGAAAGAATTTGTCGACAAGTTTTCAGCAAGAGTGGAAAAGGAGCGAAAGATTCGTTTTTCCCCTTCTAGGTTACGACTAAATTGTCGCATCCAGTAGGAAACATAGTAGTTCTGGTTTCATGACTGTTAAAAAGAAAAAGAAATGGAGGCTTATTCAAAGTTGTTTTCAACATTGCCTGATGGTAATAGAGGCCCAACTGCATGGAGGAAAAGGAGGTTCAATGACATTTTTGCACATGGATCCTACAATTCTGTGGTAACACCCATCAGTTTGGAAGATGTCGATGGTGTCGATACCATCTTCGACAATGAGCCAGCTCGGAAGTCAATGACGGTTTTTAGAAGATTCCTAGGACACTCAAAGGACGAGGCTACGTTTATGACACTGGTAAGGTTGGATAAAATTATTACTGGTGAAGTTGATTCATTCAACATGAGGGAAGGGAGCGGATGTAACAAACATGAGGAATCCGAAGTCACTCAAACTTCCACTGAACAAAAACGTAAAAATAGTACGAAAAGAAGCACAGTTCCGATGGAAACTGTTAGATGGTTTAAATTGTTGCTGCCAATTGCAGAAAGTCAGTTTTAAAATTTTATCCTGAAGTCTGTTGATAAAGTTTTTAGTTTCGAACAACGTTCTACATCCAAGCGGAATGTGCAGTGGGTAAGAGATTTAATTAATTGAAAAGATTAAAAAACAAAACAAGGCAATACACTGTGGCCTTCAAATACCCGACACATGGTCATTACTACATAGGAATTCATGAACGAAGTTTCAATGCATACATTTGCAAGTGATATGGTCGAGTCTCGTATGCTTACATCCTACGTAGCGATAGCTGAGATTCAAAATTTATCCCATTTTCGGACGCCCATCCTCTCTACGTCGTCAACGACAATGATGTCGAAAGTAGTGATGATAATAGTGGTCTCGGCGATGGTCCTGAGGTCAATGATGACGACGACGTTGACCTGGAAGAATATAAGTTTTTGTGTGTGTTTTTTTAATAATTTAGTTACATGCTTCGTTACTATATTGTCAACTGTCCCCTTTCAACATATTGTTCAAATCAGAAAGGTATCAAGACTATGTTGGAATTTTCATGTGTGAAACCAATGTTGACTGTACATTCAAAACCTTGACAGCGGGACGGATTGGCGTTACTGGGGGACTACCCAATGATAGAGGTGGCGACACGAGAAATTATTCCGGATGGAAAGACACGACGCGCAGTACAGGGAGAACCTCACCAAAAATAACTAGCGGTGAGGTCATTGGCAAAACTACATCGCAACGGAAAGACATTAACAGATGAAGATGTGAGGCAATGCTTATATTCCATCGATGACAACAATGCGTATTTACGTTGCGCACGTGATCCTTATGATTTGATGATCGACTATTTACATGAATATTTCAAGGTGGATACTCCCACTTATAAGGCTAGCTCATTAGGTATTGCGGAAGGAATTGGCGGTGCGCAACTAACGCATGATCATGAAAGACAATTTAGATATGTGTATCAAATTTTGGCACTATGGCGTAAAGTGTGCCATGAAATGTACAAATTATGGTATCTAAGTGAAACGGACTTACTGAATCCTAAAACTCCGTACGTGTTGAAAGACACAGGCCAGGGATTGAATAGAGTTCAATTGTCATCAAATTTGTTGAGAAGTATGCACGAAAGTTTGAGCTCGGTATAAAGACATGTCTGCAACTGAGTTGGGTCATCTGTTGTGCATCTCTGTGATTATAATGTACCGAACCCGTTGGTGTTCATCGATAAGTATGCGCAAGTGCAAAGTATTTTGGGACCGTTTTGTACTTGTATTCGATAGCTGGGCGATATTTCAAGTAAAAATAGAAGAAGCGATGGCGTGTTACGAAGGGGTGTTGGAAATTATATCAATCAAAGTTTCGGAGGGGTCGAGCTGGTAAGAAATTTGATCCTGCTTGACTTTTCAGATATGCTTTTGATGGAAGTAGTGCAACTGATTGGTTCAGTGCGGGATCATGTATCGATGGATGGTTGAAAAGTATTTTTAATTGGTGTAGTGAGGTAGAGAAAAAGAGTTACTGGCAGTTAATTTTATTCACTGTATTCACCTGTTTTGACGGAGACTCTTAAAGAAAAGAGAGACTGGTTTTTGTTATGTGCGTGTGTCGTGTGTCGTTCTTATTCGCTTTTCTTGGTCTGTTTATTTTTTGTGCGCTGTTGTTATGGTGTTTGTTGACTTCAATTTTGTTTGTCTTTCGCGTCGTGATAGAAAATTTTTATACATTTGATCAGAATTTTTTAGAACCTATACTTTTTTAAATGAAAAGATATTAGATATTGAGATACAAAGGAAATAGTTGCCATAGCAAGTCGGCAGAGCAGGAATGAATTGCTATAAAGTGTCTGCCTACAAAGAAAGTTAAGAAGATTTTCTTCTGTTGTTAATGATTTTTTTAGTATTCACTTTATATCGCTGCATGCAAGTCGAGTGAAGATTGAATCAACTAGGCAACTACTTTTCAATTCATCTGCTCCAATAGAATAAACTTTTTGTAGATTTTGTTGAGTTTCCACACTTTGTATTGTGATAACTGTCAAACTTCCATTCGGAGCCTGTGATGAATTCTCGAACAGCAGTGATTAGTTTATCGGTGGGGTTTGGAATGACGACAATGATATCCTTCTAGTTTTTGTTGACTCTGAAGGTGTTTAGAGCGTGCGAGATGTTTCGTGTTCGGGAGAGTTGTAAGCTATCAGTGTAGCTATTTTTTGTCACCTTAACACCTTCATCAACTATGCTGGGAAGCAGGTTAATCAGAAGCAGAAAATGTCCCATTCTTCTTTGTTGTCCTTCTGGATCAAAATCATTTTTTCGCGCGCGCAATACGGTAAAGTTCGGAAAATTTGGGAAGGACTAGAAAAATAAATCAGTTTAACGAAGCAGTTTACTATACTTGCACAGTTCAACTGTACATGTATACAATTTTATTTAAATTGAAAAACAATTAAAGCTACAAAATTTATTTTTGAATTTAAATTTTATACACGTGTGACTTTACTGAACCAATTTTTGGTTACATTGCCTGTTTCATGGAAAGTACCAACATCGAAGAAAGGGAGTGAAGTTTCAGAAATCTGTATAAATACAGATTGCCAGGGCCGATTAAACTTTACTCCCTTTTCCTTCCATTCCAGCGTGGCTGATCATCCCCCTTAAATAATCCTCACGCATGACTGTAGAATATTTTCGTCCTGTCCTTTACGTATCTATCTGGGCAGATGCCCAGTCCTGTCCTTTTTTCTGTCTGGTGCATTAATTCTACGGTTATGTTCGTGAAGCCTCTGTTTTTGGAGTCAAATTTATTACATGTGTATACGTGTAATATCTTGACGAAAAAATAGCTCTCCTCGGCCCGGCAATAATAGTAATATTATTATTACTGTTTGCCCAACGCAAACCCAATTTGAACTATTTTTGGTAACAATTTTCGTTTTCCGTGTAGTTTTAAAATATAAGTTATATTTTTCGAACTACACAACAGCACAATACATCATTGGCTATGATGCTGTGACAACTCTTCGGAAGGGGAGCCACCATTCCGAACAGGCATCTCAAAAACCCATTGCAAACTCGCATTGGCCCTGCAATAATAATATTATTATTATTGCTGGTTGAAGGCGAACGCAATTTGAACTATATTTTGGAAATATTATTGTTGGCCATGTAGTTCTAAAATATATGCTATATTTTTCAACAGCACAACAGAACAATACACCAATGTCCATTATGCTCTGACAACTCATCGGAAGGGGAGCCACCGTTCCGAACGTGCATGTAAATAGACCTATTTTAAGTTCCTCTTCCAATTCAATTCCCTCGACCCTCATACATCCACTGAATGTCAACGGATGACGGAGAAGAGGAAATGTGGAAACAGAAATTTAGATTTCTTACTGTAATTTCCTGTCTCCTTCTCACCGTCGCCCGTCCTACATTCAACGACGGATGTCTGTGAAAAGTAAAGAATGAGTATTTTCCCCTTTATAAACCCCGTCCTTCCCCAACATCATGGCATTAGGTGATTCCAAGAATCTACATTTCACATTTGATTTTCATTCTCCCGTTTATATGTTAGTTTTCCTATGCCAACTAATTTGTTTTATATCCGTCATATGTCTGTCATATTTTACTAACAACAATCCATGTCAAAGAACCTAACTTTTTTATAATTCTCCTCAAATTATTTGTTTTATTCTAAAATAGATCTAATTAACTGTTTGCGATAACACATATTTCACGAGTTCCATTCCTTTCCTTTTCCCACGTGCATTTCCATTAATACTACTAATAAACAATTTTAATTCTTTCCATTTCTGTGCCGTTGTTTCCATTATGTATTTCTTTTGCCCATACTACTAATAAATAATTTCTATTCTTTCCTTTCCTGTTCCGTTGTTGCCATTACGTATTTCTTTTGCCCATTATGCCTTTTAACCGAATTTTCCCATTAACAATATAGAAAAATGTCAATATACCCACTGGATAATTTCAATATGCGCCTTGTAGCAATAGGCAAAACAGATTGTTTTCGTTATCAATTCGGTGAATATTGAAATTACCCAATACGAAAATTGAAGTTTTCAATACTCGTATTGGAACATTTCTATATGCACGAAAGCGACTTTTGGGTTTTATCAATAGGTACATTGATTTGGTTCCAATTTCATATTGGATCATTCTGAAGTTTTCCAATACAATTATTGAAAAACTGCAATAAGCGTATTGGATAATTTCAATATGCTCCAATGTGACTTTTGGAGGTATCAATGGGGAAATTTAATCATTTTTCGAATATCACTTTGGTCCGTATTGATTTTGAAAAATAGGATTATAGTTGTTTTCCAATAGGCATATTGAATAGTTTCAATATTCTCTAAAGTTTCATTCGAACATATCAATAGGCAAATTGAAAACTTTCTAATGTCACTTTGGACAGTTTTCATTTTATCCTATACGCCTATTCACGTTTTTCATTAGTTGTATTGGTACATTTCAATATGTCCCCAAGTGGTATTAAAAAAACTTCAATATGTTTATAAAACATTTTCAATTGCACTTCGAACAAAATTGAATTGTGTTAAAACAGCCTAAAGTGAAATTGATAATTTTCTACTTGACATTTCAATGCAACATCAATTTTAGGACCAGTTTTCACAATTTTCCAAAAGCTAATTCCCACATTTTCCAAATTTGCCCAATATGAAATACCGAAAGGAGAATTCAAAAAGTGGCCCAAAATGACTCCCGAAATGCCGAAAGGAGAATTCACAAAGTGGCCCAAAATGACTCTCGAATTGCCAAAAGAATAATTCCCAAAGTGGTCCAAAATTACTCCCGAAATCCCGAAATTAAATTTGCCAATATGAGCCAAAGTGTCATCCTATTAAAGTCTAAATACAAGGATCTCATTTTGGACCATTTCGGACTTTTCATTTTGGGAAAATCCAAAGTGATATTGGACCATATTGTATGTCCCTCTTACTGACGATTATATGAAACTTAGCTAACACTTTATTTTGCTGTTCTTCTGCACTTCATTACTGACCTTAAGTATTGTCCTTAAGTATCACTGCACGCCGTGTAATACCAGCAGTAAGGTATCCGTTACAATCTCAACGAGAATACTAACCTAGTAGGTTAGAGATTACCTTCCACGTGTACCGACTAGTCTGCTACACCTTGTGCGTTGCGTGGTATTCTGTCACACACCCTTCGGTACCGTGGCACGAAGATATAATTTGCACATGTGCCGAAAACGTACACTGCATTATACACCTGCACCTTAAATCGAAACACTGAACAAAGTTGATCTGCCCTTTTCTCATCGAATAAATTATTATCCGAGATTCACCTGCACCTTAAACTTTATTGCCGAATGTGGCATCACCTGTACCTTTAAATATGTTTCCAAATGTGACACCACCTGCACCTATAAAATATAACTCGCGTACACCGACAAATATCAGAATCGTAATATAAAAACTATCTGATACGACTCAAAATGACAAAACACCAACTCGACAGATCTAACATGCGATACGAATCTAACGCACACACTCTGTTTTCGCTGTTCCCTTCGGGGACTAAATGGTCTCCGAGCCGCCTTGTTCGCGTAGTGGTTTAAAAACATAATACAGCGGGGCCTAATTATGACCGCTATCTTCGCAATATGACCCTTTTGGGAGAAGTCCGCCCCAATTCTTGTCTCAGCGTTCGAGCAAAGTTGGTACGTCCATGGCACCGCGTGCTGAGTTCGGACAAGGATTGATATGAAACGTTTGTAGGTTGATTAACTGTTACGGGTGATCATTTCGTGTGAGTTCTGGTAGAGTTTGCAGCTGAATTGAATTAATCTTCTTATCATTTTCATTCATTTCTTGAATGTTGAAATTTTTCATTCTTGTTCTTCTTGTTGTTTTCATCTTCTTCATCATCATCATCTCTAGTATTTAATAATACTTCATTATTTTTCCCTTATCCCATTAATGTACATAACGTATCTTGAAATAATTTTTCATACGAAGGGCAGTTACAAAGCGATCTAGAACTTGAACTGTTGCAGGTTTTGTCAAATCGTCGACAACTTGGAATTGAGTAGGGACTTTCTTGAGAATAACAATGCAGCTAGAAACAAGATTTCGAACATGATGGCACTTGAGATCGATATGTCTTGTTCGATTTGTAGCATTGTCTCGAGTTGCAATTTAAATCGCAGCAGTGCAGTCCACTTCAATAATGGTTGCAGAAAACTGGACGCAGTCGTCCCAGCGCAATTGGTGACACTTTTCTCAGAACATCTTGCGAATTCAGGAAACTTTCTTTGCACAAGCAGATCATGGATATACTCGGCCTTTGTAGATTCTAGGACGACAATTGTTTCGATTTTGCTTCTCCGAAATATTTGAGCGGCATTGATGCAAATTATGAATCCAGTTGTAGACTTTCGGTGTTCTATCTCACTACCCCAGTCAGCGTCAACCTCTGCGAGGATAATTTCAGGTCCTAGAGATCAACGAGATGGAAACTTAATGTAATAATCCAGAGTTCCCGCGACGTATCGTAATACTCATTTGGTAAGTAGCAGGTGACGATGGAACTGATCGTGAAGATGTCGAGCTATATCAGACACTGAAAACGTAATTTTTGGTCTTGTGCAACCGGCAAAGCAGGCAATACCCCCGACCATTGCGTAGTAATCATGGTGTGTGGTAGATCCAAGAAGTGCTTCGTTAGGTAGATGTAGCTGCAAATCGAAGTTCGAGCCCAAAGGAGACAGCACTGTGTTGCACTCTTGTAGACCAAAGTAAGCGATAGTCCGTTCCGAGTATTGGCGCTAGACTATTTTGAGCCATTTAGGTGGGCTTGTGACGGTCCAGCGGATGAAAGACCTGAGCATTCCATACAATTTAACATCAAATTCTGAAGGCATCATTTCTTTAAACTGGTCTATGAGATGTTGGTCATTTGAAGCAAAAGCAATGGCATCAAGGGCAACGCTTAGGATTATGTATGATTCCTCACGCCGAAGAAAGTACGGACGGTGCTCGGCAATTGACTGCTGGAACCCCGCGTTTTCAGCTTCTCATGAAGTAAAACACTCTAGATACTACCAGCCTGTTTTGAACCGTAAAGTGATTTGATTAGGAAACAGACGTGACCTAATACGGATAAATTTCTAGATGAGTCTGTATGCTGTTTCATGACTATTGGAACATCTAAAATCCATGTAGATACGCAATTTGAGACATCACCCTCATCTACGATGAGATCGTTACTTGCTGTGATTGAGAAGAGCATTCGGATGCTCTCATGAGCGGCAAATGTGGCGTATAGGCTTCCCGGATCATAGTCATGGTACGCCTCTTGTATGTCTCTGCGGAGAGTGAATCTTGCCTTGAAAACAAACTCAGAACTAATTTCGTCGGTTTGTTTCTGAATCTCCACTTGAAAGGAACGGGAGTGGTAGAGGGGGTTCATTTGATGTAATTCCAAGTTTTTCGGCGTCCGAGATCATTATACTCTCTGTTTATCGCAGCTGTCCATTGAGGTTTAGAAAAATCATCCTGGAATGACCTTTGAATAGGACGGCCTTCGTTAATCCCGGTGTAAGACTTGTTGGGAACAACATTGCTCGACATTGCGACTATGTATTTTTGATATAGGTGTTCTTCCGCTGAGTGCTTCATTTTCGGTTTCCTCGATCGATTGTTGTCTTGGAAGTCCATCCAGAGGGCTTGTCACAGACGGTAGGATATTCGACTTCGTGGAATGTAATTCTTCCCGGCGAACAATGCGAATCTCGTTCTTAGAATTGACAAGACGCGAATAAGTCTTTTCTCAATTTAAATTCCAACAAAGCGTGACAGCTCAGATCGTGGAAGGAGCTTCTTCTTGGCGACTGTTCCTGGGTAATAGATGAACAAGTAGCCATAAGCTCCAAACTATAGAACGGTGCTAAATTTAATGATTGCGTATTTGTCCCATTTGACGATTGGGATCTTGTTCCCTATGTGATTGCAGGGGAGTCTGTTCCTAAGCCAATTTGCGTGAATGATTGATCCTCCTAAAAACTCTTTTGGGAGGTCCATTGCGAACAGTAGAACTCGAGCGCGTGTTCAATGCTCCTGAACCAGTCCCTCGATCAATCCGTTGCTCTCTGATGCATATGGTGGAGATGTCCTGATGGAAATTCCGGCTCCTTGGCAGAATCCTATGAGCTCAGATGTCATATTCACTTTTTGCGTTATCAGCTCGTAGGGTTTTGACGCGATATACTTCGGGAGAAAAATGATTCTCCACCATCAAGATATAGTTTCGAACTATACCTGGAAGTTCACTTTTCAGCTTGAGGAGGCTAATATCTGAGTTGGCCGTACGAGGTTCAAATAGATGAGCAACGAAAACTTTTCTTCCCAATCTTGGGGACAATGGACCTGATAAGTCTAAATGCACCTCTTCGTAGGCCAGCGCTCTAACTTCAACTCTAGATATCAGTGCCTTCTTAGCCTTGGCTGTCATTCATGGAACAAACTGGATGGCGTTTATAATAGGTCTAGAGAAAATGGGACGTCTTCTCGTTGTTTTGAAAGATTTATGTAACGTTCGGATGATATGTGACCTAATTTACCGCGCCACTGTTGATAACACGTGAAATTTTAAGTACATTAGGCAATCATTGCATTCTTATGTGGAAAAAGGTCACGAGTTACCTTGTCATAATTCACGGGGTAAAGGCCATCCATGCAAGCAGTTTCCCATAATATGTAATCTTCAGAAAATTTTCAAAACTTGAAAATAAAGCAAGCCTTGTACGGGCGAAGTTAGGAATACATCATTATTTTGAATGATTCGGAGAGCACGTTGACTACGAGGACGTTTGAAGTAAATTCGGGTGCATGGTACGAACCAGTGATGAGGTAAATTCCAATCCATATACGGAGTGTACCCTTTCCAATAATTCTAGATTTACTATGTGCCACTAGCGCTACCTCTGGATTGATGTTTTCATACTTGATAAAAGAATATTGACGATGGAAGAATTTATGAGTTGCACCGGAGTCGATGAATGCGTCGTTGGTCTTCTCATTTCCAATTTTAGCGACGTTGCTACGAAATTTAATTTTGACCATTCTTGCGTGAGGTGGCGGGAAATGACGATTATTTGGAGCTGGAGGCGGAGGAATATTGAAATTCCTAGTTTCTTGGTCGTAGTTGGCAACAGGGTTTTCAACTTGGTTCATGAATTATTGCATAGGTCCACTTCTAGTGGACAGATTCCAAACATGCCCATCGATATAACCACCTCTTTTTTGATTGGTATTTCTAATCCTACCAATTTCTTCTTCATTGATACGAAAACTACAAAACTTGATAAAGTTACCGGGATTTCCACAGTAGTGGCAGTTTCTCTTTTTGTTTTTCCTTGGAAAGTTTCACCTCCTCCTCTACTACTTCCACGAAAGCAACTACGGCCACGATTGAAACATCCTTGTCCTCTTCCATCACGAAAATTAGGAATGAAACGCTCATTTACATTGTCACGCTGGAAAAAGTTGAACTGTGGAGTGTTTCTGATTGGTTTCCACGTACCAATATTCTTACGTCTTTCGATGTTAGAGGAGACCGCTGATCTAATATCATCTAATCATGTTCTGCTTAATGTAGAAGCCATTGTAAGAGCATCAAATGACTAAGGGAGGGATGGTATTATCTTAGTAACTTTATTTTAATCAGTGAGATGCTGTTCCAAACCGGAAAATTCATCAATTAATTCCAAAAATTCGAATACATGGTCATCCTAATTGTACCTTCTAAAAAATTGAAAGTCCTCAAGCTTTGAATCAAGGTAGATGATGGCTTGGGTTCTGAATACATAGGAGATCCTCTGCAACTCATCCCATAGCATCTTGGTGGATTTTTTCATAATCATCGACAAGTAAGAAAGTTTTTGCCGTAGTTGAATAGCAAGGGAAAAGGACAGGTGTCGGCATGGCCTTAGCATTGGCTTTTATCCAGTTAGTGTACGAATTTCTAGTTGTATTTTGAGGGGTGTCGTTAAAACAAACTAGTAAAGGGTCTTCACGGCGAATCACTGCATAAACGCTTCGCTTTCACTGGATGTAGCCTGAAGGTTTTTTGAGTATCGCGATTTTTGTTAGTCCAAGATCGGAGGACATGTTGGAAGCTGATGCGAATGTTGGTGGAAAGAGAGAGTCTGTTTTTAGATAAGATCGTTGTGTTACGGCTGCTAGCCGTTGCTACCATGAGAGGATTATATGAAACTTAGCTGATACTTTATTTTGCTATTCTTCCGCACTTCAGCACTGACCTTATGTATTATCCTTGAGTCTCACTGCACTGTAAGGTATCCGTTACAATTCAACTAGATTAGGTTAGACATTACCTTCCATGTGTACAGACTCGTCTGCTACATCTTGCGTATTGCGTGGTATTCTGTCAACGATAGACCTTATTATACATCCCAAAACCGTACTGGATAATGAGGGCCATTAAAAGTACTTTTTCCGTCCCATCCTGAAAAACACCTGTTTTGTACACGGGTTGTATGACGTCGCATCGTTTAAAAACGAATAAATTGGCTAAATGCTAACGCGGGAGTGCCAAAATTCACTAAATGATAAACTTACCATTTAGTACCGTCTTTTTCCGGATCGTTCCACATTACAGTGTAATTTGGGTCGCAACGGGTCATATTTTGAAAAAGGAAAAGAAGCAAACAATAATTGAGATATTTACTGCTGTGAGAGGTCGTTAACCAACGCGTGAGCAGCCTCAAGGGTCCGTTGGCGCTTCGTGCGGGAGAGTTGAGAGCTGCTAGGATTCAGGCAATTTCTGTTGAAGTGGCCTGACCCTCCGCATACTGGACATGTTCTTGGCATAGATGATGATAGTTCGTAGGGATGAACGCGCTTACGGCCTGCTCTAGTATGCAGGTTTGGTGAAATAATGTTTTCTTGTGGCAACCCGTGCGAGTGTCCGACGATTGACACACGTTTTATGACGCCTAAATGGTGCGATTTCCAGGTTTCTAACTGAAAATGTGCACCAAGCCAGCTGTAGTCCATAACTTCACGGTATGGTGGCAAACCTACTATTAATGATGCCAGTTTGATTGCAGTGATACCATGCTCACATGGTCGCAGCATCTCTTCGTTGTACCGGCACGGGCACTGCACCTCAAATTTAGGTGTGACTTAAACAGTATAACCTCCAGTATCCTCACTCCCTCGAAAGACACATGTGAAGCTACCATCATCACCTGCTTCCTGAGCCTCACAGCATAGAGTGGTAGCTTTAGATCAAACGCTAGACCCGTTTGTGGACCGATCTGAAAAAACAGTAAACAAACGACATCAAAAAATTGACGGTACTAAATGGTAAATTTATCATTTAGAGCATCTAGACTCGCAGCACATATGAATAAACGGGAAATAATACCAAACCTGCACTGTATACTCGAAACGTGCCCAAAAAGTTGGTGCAACCCAAACTATTCAAGCTTTCTTATAATAAAATAAAGAAACAATAGTACAGTACATGTACAGGTAAAGGGCCTATAAGAAAGTAGCACATATTTTATGGGTGACATGCTGTATACGACACCATTGAGACTTGTAGAAATAAGTTAAGTACTTGCGCCGTTTCCATCGTCCGCCTTTTCTTCGCCGGCATGGATCAGAACATCGGATAGATGGATCCGATTATCGACAGAATAAAGAAAAGGCGGGGGAGAGGGTAGCTATTTGTGTGCAGGTGAGAAACAATTACAAGAAATGCTTCTTGGCGTTTTGCAACTAATCGAACATGAACAAAAATCGGCAGCAGTGGGATCGTGGGGTGGTATGGTTAAAGGATCGAAGAACCTACGGAGAGGTAAGTCAACATGGTTACGCGGATATTTAACGAGCGACTCAACATACCCAGACAAACTATTTCGATGACGATTCGACGTGCTGTGTTGACGTTTTCTTCGTATTCACAGAGATCTTTTATGGCTGAGGCCAAAGGTGTGCGATATGATGCCATCTTCAAATGGATTCGGCAACACATCTGAAGTGATCGTCCTCTTTTGTATACGTCTACTGAAAACTGGGGACTCGTGTGATATAATGGACAATGGAGCGAATATGTCGGAAGAATCTACAAGACTTTACTTCAAACATTTTATTAGGGACATGGTGGAGCTTTATGGGGAGATGTGATTAAGCAGGAGGCCTACGAAGGAAAAACTGGGAAAGATTGAAGAAGGATACGATGAAGTGAGTTTGCAGTATATGGGGGATCAATAGACTGTATCAAATTAATATGAAATAATTGCCCCTATGCTGAAAAGGGGCAATATCACAATGTTAAGGAGAGTAAGATGGCTACAATAGTAGTAGAAGCATGGTGCGATCTTGGACTCTATTTATGGAGTTGGTTCTCTGGGCGTCCCGGGACTAATAATGATCTAAATGTACCGACGGTATCACCATTAATACAATCTATACTGAAGGGGGATTTTAAATTTGAGAAGCAAGAATAATTTCAACTAACTGGCAATGGGCCTACAAGGAAGCAGCTTTATCTTCTGGGTAATGGGATCTACCCAAATTGGCCTCTTTTTGCGAAACCGATATACAAACCGGCAAACGAGAGTGAGAATATCTACACTACAAGACAAGAATCGATAAGGAAAGATATTGAGCGATTTTTTGGAGTGATAAAGTCGAGATTTGAGATTTTAAGAAGGGAGAACAGAAGATGGGATAAAAAGAGGTTTTAATGATATCGGGTGTATGCGCAATACTTCATAATGTCATAATTCGCTTGGTCCGACTTGGGTAATTGGTCTTTGCGGATGGGAGTGATCTGATACATGAACTATATGATGAAGAAGTGAAAATGGAAACAATTATAAGAGAAGAAGAGGAACAGGAAACTATTCTAAGAGGAAAACAGGGACAGGAAGATGCTACTGGAACGGTGGGCGGGGGCAAAATAGCAACAGAAAATCAGTCCTTTAATCTGTTTGTGAACCAGTTGTTGGAGAGAGTTCCAATTTACCAGCCGTAGTTTTTTTCGAGCGCTACAAAGAGAACTAATTCAAAGGTTTTGCTAAGGTATTTCGAAAGAAGTGATGGATGAATTTTGTTAAGTTATTTGTGGTTATAAATATTTTTCCTTCAGGTTGATAATTTCATCAACCTGTTGGTTTTTTTAGTTTCGCGTTTCCTTTTCCCGTTCCCTTTCCCGTTCCCTTTCCCTTTCCCTTTCCCTTTCCCTTTCCCTTTCCCTTTCCCTTTCCCTTTCCCTTTCCCTTTCCCTTTCCCTTTCCC
>JAULBU010050582.1:0-11012 GCA_032358235.1 Odonthalia washingtoniensis | reverse complement strand
TATCGCTTCTCTTTCGCTTCGCTTACTTCCTTTGGCTTTGATTATTGCCTTCGGTTATTTCATTTGGCCTTTTCTTATTGCCTTTGTCTTTGCTTTTGCGTATGTATTGACTTTGTCAATTGACCTTGCCCTTTCAGTTTGCGTATTCGTATTGTCTTCCCACTTCCTTTGTCTTCTATTTCCTTCCCCGTTGACCTTTCTTTGTATATTTCCTTCCCCTTGCCTTCCTCTTGCCTTCCTCTTTACCTTCCGGCAACCATAGCAGCCGCCAATTACAATTGTCCTTAAATTAAAATGGAACGAAGTACTTTAAATTTTAAAATTTAAAACTTCAAAATCCATTTCACGTTTAATGTTGTTTAAAGTTCTTTCGTCTTTATCTGACCCATCGCTGATATCCCATCTAATTCAATGGAGATTCTATTGTCCTCTCTCCGTTACTTTACTTAACTTAATTAAATTACCGTCTACTATAAGATCGTTTACTTTAATAAAAAGCTTGAATTATCGAAATTCAACACCCCTTTAGTTTATGAAAAACTTTAATCTTTAAAGTTGAACTTTTGAAGTTCATTTTTCCTTACCTTCCTTGCTTTAAACAAACTTTAAATATCACTAAAGATCATTGGAGATTTGTCATATTGTTTGTCCCTGTGTTCATTGTCAAAGTTCAATGCCGATGTCTTTGTCCGCACCTTTGGACATTGCAATCACCCAAGTAACTTAAAGTTCATATCCGACACCATTGTATCCGTACCTTCAAGGTAAGGAAGTTCCTTTAAGTTCCATCCCTTACCTCCATTCCTTACTCTACCTTCTTTACCTTCATTGTAACCTTCGTTTATTGTACTTAACATTAAAATGAAATTCCCATGTCATTATTACCTTCCTTGGTCCGACTCCCCACCTGCGGAAAATAAGTCATGACCATCCCTTTCCCGCTTACCGTATTAAAGTCATTTCATATTCCCATCCCCCTTCCCTCTTCAGTTATTGATGTTACCTTACTTCATTGTCCAACTTCGTTACTGTATGTTGTTCCTAGAGCTGCCTTGTGTTGCACCAGTTCGCGACCCGTAGTCATTTTTTGTTGTATTAGTATCAGTACCCGTCCCCGTAATCATTACTAGTCATTGCTACAGGTTCCATCCCTGTAGTCATTGTTCAAAGTTCGTTATTGTTACTTTCGTTCTTTGCATGCCATGACCCTCAAAAATCATTCCCCAACTTCACGCATCTTGAAATTTCATAGATTGTCTTTCCATTTTTGTTTTAATTATGGGATCCATTTAATTGTTCATTGATTTCTTTCCATTATTGTATTAATTAATTGTTAATTAATTGTCTGTTGTTCATGGATTGTCTTTCCATTATTGTTTAAATTATGGGATCCCTTTACTTGTTCATTGATTGTATTTCTATTATTGTATTAATAAAGATATCTATTTAATTAATTGTCTATTTTTTATCATTAATTGTCTATTGTTCATGGACTGTCTTTCCATTATTGTCTTCATGGAGTTTCTTTCTAATATTGTTTCTTTCCATTGGATTTTCTTTCCATTATTGTTTCTATTATTGTTTACTTTATTGTCTTTCCATTATTGATTTCAATAATTGTTAATTGTCTATCCTTGGTTCATTAGTTGTCTTTTATAATAATTTTTAAACATAGTTCGTTTGTGATCCATTTCACTTTTTGCAAGAGCAAGTCCATTGTGGAATCGTATCACTTCATAGAATTAAACGTTCTCTTCATTTCGTCACCTAATTAATATTTCCTTCGCTACATACTTCATTCCTCCACCTAACCAAATTATAAATTGTACCATTCCATTTTTAAATTATACATCGTTTTGATGATCAGAATCATTCTTTTGGTCTTTGATGATTATAATAATTCTTTTCATGTTTGATGATCATAATGATTCTTTTCATTTTTAATGATCAACATCATTCTTCTAGCTTTGATGACCAATGCCATTCTTTTTCTCTGAGGATCATTATCATTCTTTTCGCTTCGATGACCAGCGTCATTCTTTTTATCTCTGATGACCAGTGTCATTCTTTTTTATCTGATGAGCAGCACCATTATTTTATCTTTCGTTACCAGTGTCATCAGTTTACCATTCATGACCTACTTCATTGTTTTATCTGACATGTCAGGTGTCATTATGTTATCATTCAATAGCAATGTCATCTTTTATCTATCATATTCGGTCTCATTCTGTTATTTTTCCAGACCAATGTCATTGCAATATCTATGATATTTAGTACCATTTCTTTGTTTACTCTTAATATTGTATTACTTTCTATCTTTGATATTCACTACAATTGTATTGTTTAATTTTCACATTACATGACTTAGTTCATATTATTATATTATGACATTCACCATTAATTTTTTTACTCTTAAAATTGTATGACTTTCTATATTTGATATTCACTCCAATTGTATTGTTTACTTTCCAGATTACATGATTTTGTTCAAATTATTATATGACATTACCAATATCTATTATATTCACCACCATTACAATGTTTACATTTATAATTATGACTCTCAAACTTTGATATTCACTTCAATTGTATTGTTTACTTTTCCCATTACATGACTTTGTTCATAGACTTCATAATTTAAATAAGGTTTAAAATGTTGGATTTTATTTCGTATTCGATGAAGATGTCATGCGGTGGTAATTTTATCACGTTGATTTAATTATCGTTGATGAGTTTATGATTGTTGCGTTTGTGATTCTGTCTTATACCATGTTTATTTGATTGTTGTCGATGAAATTATGATCCATTTTTGTTTTTTTTCTTCGCATGGCTCAATGGCGGACGCGGCGGTGGGAGAGGAGTACGAAGTAAGGTACATGTGGTACATGATTTTGAATGGAGATAGGATGGCGAGAAATTTTTTCCGAATTCGATGGGTGTGGGGCTCATGATTCCGAATGGAGATCGGACGGCGGAAAAAATTGGGATTACTTTTAATGTTATCCGAATTCGACACATACGTGTACAATCTGTATTGTTGTGTATACAGTACCGTCTTCAGTAGCCCTGCGTAAACAAAAACGTGTTAGGCTGATGATTATAAGGCAGTTGGAAATGGACACTGTATTATATTTTGGCTACATTATCCTCTCGTAGCCTCTGCTGAAAACTTACAGAGTGACTCTATAAAGACAAAGATGCATCACGATTATCACCATCATCCTGCTGAAACCTCATTCATTGAGGTTGTTTCTATTGATGATTGATTACGTATGCAATGAATGTGAAGAACAGCGAACGAGTATGACCGTAAAATGGAAGCCAAGACGAAACAGATGAGCGGGGTGAGGTGATCAAAATGAACGTGAAGAACGTCCGACAAATTCAGGACATAATTTATAACGACTACGTTATGAAAAACATGAGTACTACGTCAGAACACAACATGAACAGAACTGGCATACAATAAAACCTGACAGTTTTACGACTTCGTAAACCTGAACGAAAAAAAATATTTATTATCCACCTTAATTATCCACCTGCATATGTCCGTCAGTTTCGTTCAACTTCTCTGTCCTTCTTTCTATCAACTCCATAAAAATCCTTGGTACTCGACAGAAGTTTTAGGGAGGAATTGAAGAATCATGTAATCATGATCATTCCGTCTTTCAATTTCTTTTCCATGTGCCATCTTTTTCAATACTTTGTGTGTTTTATTCACAGCATCCGTGGTATTGCTCATAGTTTCGGCATTTTCTTCTCCCTTCTTGTCATTGATCATGTCCTCCATTTTCCCCCTTCGGTCTCTTCTACATTCTACCATCAGTTTCTTCTATCTTCGATACTGTAGTACTGTTTTCTTTGTCTTCCTCGCCCGTTAAACTGTTGATAACCATCCGTCTTCTTGTAATTATTTTATTAATTACAACCTTCTCTTTATCTTCACTTTTCGCCCAAATTTTGGATGCTCGGATAAGAACTTTCTTGCCAGCATGTACCTGAACGGATTCGCCATTTTATATGACCCGTCGTCCTTCTCTGTACCAGAGTTTTTGCAGTACATCTGCATAACAAGTTCCGCCATGTTCTCCTCAGTCATTCCACTTCTTGTAACATTCTTCATACATTCCCTTGCCGCCAAAAAGATCAGCGTATCCATTTGTAGATGCTTCCATTTGACACTAAGCGTCCCAGGTGTTCTCTTCAAGTTGAAGTTTAAATAACAGTATTCCGCTATATTGTCCCACATATTCTTATCTTTCTGCTATGTCCCTTCATGCGATACACTGATTCATGCCTTCGCTAAATATAAGGCTTCGGTGGGACTGAAATTCTTTCCATCCCTTCTTATCTTCGTTCCTTCTTTTTATTGCATTATTTCGTCACGACTCATGTTACAGGTCCCTTTTGGTCTATCTATCCGCTTATTATTGTTCAAAGAAGTAAAAACGCTCGGCTTTGTAGTGAAAGAAGGAAATTCATGTGATTCAGTAGTAGGAGGAGTGAATAAGTCAGATGCAGTAGAATTAAATAAGTCAGATGCAGTAGAAGTGCAAGAAGAAAGTAATTCAGAAGTTTCAAACTCTTCCGCTCATCTTGGTGAAGGAATTTGGTCTCGTTTTTGTGACTAGCGGTACTTAAAAGTTGGTGACCTCTCATATTCATCTGGTACATAAGCACCACTCATTTGTTCGAATATATACCTTTGCTCATTCTTTCCGACACGCTCTACGTGTTTCGTTACCTGTTCTTGATGTTCGTCATGTTCGTCATGTTCGTCATCGGATTCGTCCTACTCGTTCACAGTTCCCATGCTGCTGTAATTGTAGTTTAACTTCTGGTTGTTTTCTATTTTCGCTTTGCTCCTTGGTTGTCTTAGTTCTTGTGTGTAACATCAGGTGCTTGGGTGGTAGTCGGTTCTTGTGAAATGGTCAGTTATATATGCAAATTGACGCATGACTTAGCTGTCTGAATGGGAAATAGTCACCCATGTTTTCAGAAATACCGCCGTTCACGCCAGTCACTTTCCTCATTTTCATTCCCCAGTCACTTTCCATTGAGTAGATGTCCATTCCCAACATTGTGATCGCCATTCTCACAAACACCGCCGGATGTCATGAACTCTGCAATTCGTTTTTGCGCGGCAAATTCAAATTGTGACTTGCATACCACGGCTACACCTGTACACTCTACCTGTACATACCTCAACGGACTTCTTTCGAAAATGTCCTTCTATTTTATTGGCAGAAGGATCGTGTTTTTCGGTTAAAAATTAATTGGTCAAAGTGTGCTTCTGCCTTTTTACAGTTCGATAATATCTAATCGCTTTGTGCCCAGACTCGAGATGCCCTTAGTGAATTTTGCCACTCCCACGTTACCATTTAGTGAATTTCTTCGTTTTAAAACCAGATTTTGGGATTTTTCAGAAATCCGAGTTTTTAGAAAATCCTTTTACGGTTTGAAAAAACCTAAATTTTAAAAATTTAAAATATTTAGGTTTTCTTTTTCTTTTTTAAATCAGCGCGTTCGATGGATGTTATTTTTTTAAAAAAAAAATACCATCTATCGAACGCGCTGATTTGTATGAGGACGTTCCCCTTAAATCTTCATACGGGCCAGTGCTTAAACTTAAATCCTTTGTCTGTTGCCTGCCCCCTGTTCTGCGCCGCATGTCTTAAAAAAATGGAATGGCAAGATAAGGTAAATATTTTTTAAAAAAGGGTTTTTTTAATTTTTTAAAATTGTTTTTTTAATTTTTTAAAATTGTTTTTTTTAAAACAATTTAAAAAAAAATAACCTTATCCCGCCATCCAGTCAATGAACTTCGTTTGGTTGTTACTGTGTGCCAGTAACGGAGAAAGTATATTTGCAGTAAAGGATACAACAATAGTGAATCTCAATTTCATATGTTCGAAACCGGAAGCGGGGTATGAAATCCATCCAACATGGGTATTGTGGTTCATCGCCATTTTTAGGATGTGAAGTGTCTTCTGCAAGAGCAATTTCCAAGCGTAAGGGGGTCATCTAACATTTGATCAACAGAAAAAATGATGGGTGGAGACACACACACATGTAATATTATTACATGTGTGTAGAGAAATTAAGTTTGATTTTCTCATGACCTTTCGAAGAAGTTTATTTATGAAGATGGGGTTTTCAAAGAATTCAAGGTAAAACTTTATAGAACCATGCATCAACAATATTATTGCATGTATGTAGTTTGATTTTCTCATGACCTTTCGAAGAAATTTATTTATGAAGATGGGGTTTTCAAAGAATTCAAGATAAAACTTTATAGAACCATGCATCAACAGTGACGAAGGTACCCTCTTCGAAAAGACGTACCCACTCATCATCAATCATCTCTCCTTGTTGAGTCCAATGACCTTTAACACTAGCTTTGCTTTTATAACCTAATGAATGCAACCTTTTTATTTCTCGGATAGTTCTTTTTTTCATATCTTCCCAACCAGTTTCTTGTCTTTTCAACATTGGAATATTAAATTCAATTAGTAAATTGTTAACTCTTCCACTGTCAATAAGTTTCTTTCCACTTTTCAAAACACTTTCTTCATGCCCCTCTACATCGATCTTCATAAGTAGAACCGTAACATCTGAATCAACAACATCATCTAATTTCAAAGAACCTACTTCAACTAAATCATCAGCACCTTTTAAATACATTAATGGTTTCCTGAATGAATCAGCCCATCCATTATGATTATCATTAGGGAATGTGCCTGTGCAGCCTGTACGTTTACGTATTTTCATAGTTGAACCTACTTTATCAGATACGAATGAATGTTTCATATCAACCATACAGTTATATCCATTAAGTAAAATACAGCTTTGTAGTAATGTTAAACAATGTGGTTGTGGTTCAAATCCTATTACTTCATGTCCATATGTTGCTGCAAGTAATGTATAATATCCCCTATTCGCTCCTACATCAATCACAATTTCTTTTCGTTCACGTTTTGTTCTTGTTGAACTACATGTAGTTCCCCATAGTTTCTGAGGATCTCTTTTCTCACAGTTTGGAGTATATAATAAATGATGATATAATGTACGTACGTGTAATTCGGCACGGTGTAAATATTTACGTATTGGATCTATACCAGCTTCAGCTGCATCTTCAACAAAGAAAAACGATTTTCCAGCTTGTTCCGTTTGTAATACTATAGTCACGTTTTCTTCATCAAGCCATTGTGAGCGTAACTCACCCGCATAAAGGGGTGTATTTGATTGACAGGTTGCTTTGTTAGACAGATTTATTGGTGTTGGACTTCCTTTAGTTGTCGTGCAGATCACACATACGATTGTGCATAGTATAAATATATGTTTCATTGTGTTGGTTGGTGTTGATGATTGATGGATGGATGGAAGGGTTAATACCGGAAAGGTTGTTTGTGGTGGTGTATGAATTTTATGTTTGGTTTCATTTTGGTTTCATTTTCATTCCCGTTCCAATTCTTCCATTATTATTCGACTACTCATTTCAATTCATAAATCTCTTCCTTTCCGCTAATGTTTCAGGGAACACTTTTGTGTAGAAAAAATCTTTTAACCCTCAATTGATGTTCATGCTCAATTCCATGCTCTCCTTTTTCCGTCTTGACTTATAGAATTATTTCTGTCTGTCTCTGTCTCTGTCTCTGTCTGTCTCTGTCTGTCTCTGTCTGTCTCTGTCTGTCTCTGTCTGTCTCTGTCTGTCTCTGTCTGTCTCTCTCTCTCTCTTGAATGTCGACAACGAAGAATAGGAAAGAGATGGAATTGGGCGCGAGTAATGTTCTGTGATTTATGAGAATACAATTGTTTTGTTTCTGTAGCCCATACTATTTACGATGTTCATTCCATCAGTTTATTTACACAGTTGCTGAAATATTGGGCTCAAAACAGCATATGACGGAAATGAACATCACCCACTGGAATGATTTTCAAAAACTCAATGGAGCTCTTGACAAAAGAAAGTGAAGAAGAATAAAAAGCGATGAACCATGCTGGAAAATCCTCTCGACAATAATATAATGAGTCAGCTATTCATAATCATGCAGAAGATTGAATTTTAGAAAAGTAATGTGCTAAAAGTTAATTTTGTAAACAAAATGAACTAGAAATGGCTTGGAATTGAAAAAGAAAGAACTATTGTTGGAAGACTGATATCATACCATTCGACTACAGGCGCCATAACAGTTCGCCCACCGGGAATCGAACCGGGAACCTCAGCTGTCTACGCTCAATTCTTTAACCACTCTTCCAGAAATTAGTGACCATGCTCTGATTTAATCTTACAAAGATGTTTATACTATTGAAAATAATGAATTCAACATTGAACCGGACTATAGTTGCGCAAGATCACATGGCATAGCACCCAACATTAAATTTTTGAATTTTTGAATGGGTGAGATACCGAAAACACTACCCCTTCCATATAAGACGTAAACCTGAATTATTCATATGCAGTGTACTTGGTGATGAAGGGAAGGCTTGGAGCGATGGTGTAGCAATGGTAAGAATGAGACTGAGGGGACATTCGGAAAGTCACAACAGAACGGACTTGTTGGACAAAGAGAATAGAGGAAGACAATAGTGTTATTATGGGTTCAACACACAACACACAACTTGCTTACAATGTAAGTGATGTCATCATGCATAGCATAAGCGGGTTGTGTAATGCTTTTTTAAAAAATGAATTGTTGAAAACAAAAACAGCTTGAAATTATGTGTTGACCGTATAGTACAATTTATTGAAAGTATCGAAGTTATTGTTTTGTCGGTAACAGCACCATAAAGTGGTACTAATAATATTAGTCCCACTCATATCATGTGGGACGTTGTTTTGATGGACACGAAAATAAATTATTGATGCACTGATTGAAACTCAAAAATGTTTTTCTATTTGCATTGTTGAAATATCCAAGGGGCATTTCAGAGATTGATTTTCCCAATTTATTAATAAATATAGTTTACAGGTGTTGTGGCCTTAATCGCATGTCCCTATTTCTAGATTGGGTTCTATGAAAAAATCAATGATGTCCGTCTCAAAGCAGGTGTCCTTTTAATTAAAAATTAAAAATTTGGAAAACTTACATGATTAAAAAGAGACGCCGTCCGAAAAACCCATTGCACTCCGTCGTCAACTTTACTTCGCTTTTCAAATTACTTCCAACATTTCAATCATCTCCACAAACGCAGAACACCAGCTAGCCCAGCCCAGCGGAGCAATAATCTACCAATACTGTTTAACATTATAATAATATAATATTATTAAAGATGGCTACCTCACAACATGTACCACAAGCTACTGCACCCGTGCTTGTACAAGCTCCAACACAACCGGGAACAATTATACCTGCTGCTTCAACCGGTTATGTTACAGTTCCAGTTCCAACTGGAACTGGAACTGGAGTAACGAACGTAAATACTAATAGTACTGGTAATGAAGCTGATGTTAATATTACTGGTCCGGCCATTGCAGGTTTCGTAGTTGGTTATTTTACATGGATTCTGGGTTTATTTCTATGTTGCTTTGGAGGTGACGGTCGACGAACTTCAAGTATGAGAAAAGGTTTGACACTTGGTATTGTTGCATCCACAGTCCCCATCATCATCATTATCGTTTTTGTCATCCTTGCATACCGCGACTCTTATTATTATTATCGTGTCTTTAACAATAAAGCATAACTCAAAAAATATCTTCTTATCTTTATCTTTATCTTTTCTTTTCTTATCTTTTTTTTCGAATATTGAAACTGTATCAATTTGTTTGTTTTGTTTGTTTTTCCAGAGTGTATCATTGTTTCCACGTCGTAACCCTTTTCAACATTTATTTTTTCACGTTATTTAATCTTCAAAAACATTTGTTATGCATATTTCTACAGCAGTTGTGACCTACGTTTTTCAAAAACTTTTAATGTAGTATTTTGTAATAATTGTTATTGTTTTCTACTGCTTTCTCATCAATATACAAGATGGTAACAGAGTGAACAACTTTTGTCTTTTTACTCAGATCCAGTTCATAAAATGAAAAAATATATATATAGTGACAGGATATCTTGGGTTAGGCTTAGAAGGCTTAAAGGGCCTCAGGCTTAGAGCTTCTTCTCACGGGAAAAAAAATCGGTTTAAACATTGATTCCTTTCATTTAGAGGCGGTGGTAGGCGATATTTGTTTTCACAACAATAATTTATTTCGTTTAGTCATACTAACCATGTTTCACTGTTTGGTATTTGTTGGACAATACTGCACGTGCTTGTAACGACACAAAGCCCAAGACGGCTTACGGTGTATTGAGTTTGCAGTCATTTCACGTTATAGAGCGTTGGATTGGAAAGTCATGATTTTTCTTCATTTATTTATTTTTTTTAACATTTTAAAAAATTTAAAAATTTAAAAATATTATTTATTTATTGTACACTGTATCACTTAAATCTACTCGGCGCTGAGACAGAGGTTGAATGACATTCAAAACAATGTTTTAAAAAACAATGTTTTGAATGTCATTCAACTTTAGTTGCTGAATGCACCCAGTGTCATTGCTTCGCAGAAAACGTCTATTGTTGCCCCAATCAGATGGGAGAATGAAATGTTGCATTGTATGTCAAAAAGAAGCGAATGTGAGCAAACTGTGTTGTCATGCCATCAACGTCAAGACGATAGAATGACGAATGTCGTCGATCAAGATTAGTTTTTTACTTTTCTGTTCAGTGCAAGAGAAAGTACATGTGGTCCAAATCGGCTCACAGCAGGCGCTGTCGTTGAAAGACATAGTTTATTCTGTGGACGGCAATAGCTAACTGACTACACTTCGGTCGTGTTCGGTTCTATGGAATTCGGGGGGTTTGATCTGATCAATACGATGATGATGAGGAGAAGAGGGACCCCCAAGTTTACAAGGTAAGCGGCCTGGCATTTACTTGTGTACTAAGCGGCCGGCGGTAAAAAGAAAAAGGCACTGTAAACTGTAATTATGCGCCGTATAAAATAGATACATCGAGATCGAAATCAACAA
>JAULBU010050571.1:0-12909 GCA_032358235.1 Odonthalia washingtoniensis | reverse complement strand
CGATCTTATACAGAGACGTGGCGAAATTATCATTTTTTCGATATAAAATCAGGTCAAATTATCGTCAGTGGAAGAGCGAAATTTTACGAGTTTAAGTCTGTTAAGGGAACTTCCGCGGCATACACCGAAATGTGTGTGTTTGGCATTCTTCTGCAAGATGTCACCATCGAATCTACAAGCTCCTGTCAGCAGAACAGCGAGGCACAACCAGAAGTTGAAATCGATGAAGACGAATCTGACTCTCACACCGTACCCGTTGGGGAGGAACCCGAAATGAGGAGGTCAGGACGTTCACTACATCCACCTGTCAGGCTCACATATGAGTACGCCTTAACTGATGATGAAGACGCAGACGTGGTTGTCATGTTTTTGGCGTATGAGCCCTCCAATTACAAGGAAGCGATGATGGACGAAGAAAGCGACAACTGGCAAGCGGCCGTGCAAGAAGAAATTCAGGCGCTTCATGATCAAAATATATGGACATTGGTCCACCCATCTGTCCTTAGAAAAAAGCTAATTGATTGCCGTTGGTTGTTCAAGGTAAAACCAGCGACAAGAGCTACGAATGAACCACACAAGGTCCGACTGGTAGCGAAAGGATTTCAATAAAAAAGAGGGATTGACTGCAAGTAGACGTATGCGCCAGTCGCCAAAATTTCTTCCAGTCGTCTCCTACTCGCAGAAGCCCATACCCATGGACTCTTGGTGAGTCAACTGGACGTGAAGAATGTCTTTCTCAACAGCAATCTCGACGAGGATATTTTTATGTAACAACCGGAAGGCTTCAATGATGAAATATACCCAACCTATGTGTGTAAGCTCCGCAGAACATTGTACTGCTTGAACCAGGCCGCGCGGGGCTTCTATGAGGCACTTTGTGCAGCGCTAGGAAACTGCGTACTGTATTCGTTACGTTCAGACCCAGCCGTATTTTACGGTCGCATCGATGGTCGAGACACCTGTGTGGTGGCATACGTGAACGATTTACTCTTGATTGGCACTAGCAACAGAATTATGGAATATGTTAATAACTGCCTGAGACAGAGATTTATCCTGAAATATTTGGGACGTGGGTCGGAATTTGTCGAAATTACCCTGGTGTATGACGATAAGCGTGGAACATTGTGTGTTAACCAAACAGGGTCAATTCAATGTGCGTTGAAAAGATTCAACAAGATCAATTGTTAGTCAATTGCGGTACCGATGGAGAAAAATGTGGTGGCGCTTTTTCGTACTGTATCCAAGCCGGCTGTCAACTTTCCGTATCGCCAGGCGATCGGATCTCTGCTATATTTTACAACGTGCACACGACCCGATATTTTGTATGCTCTGGGAATGCTTGCACAATTTCTTGAAGCTCCAACGATGGTACACTGGTCTATGGTGAAACGCATCTTCCGGTATTTGAATGGTACCGATGAGTCGAGTATAGTGTATCACAAGCCATACTCGACTAAAGATACTGGATCGTTTATTTGTTATTCGAACTCAGATTGGGCTGGATCGCCATAACGCAAGTCTACAAGCCACTCTACTCTGTTCTACGACAGGTGTATTGTTACGTGGAAGAGTCGCAATCAAGGACTCATCACATTGTCGACGACGGAAGCCGAAATGATTGCATTGGTGGAGGCTTTCAAGGAGCAAAAGTCAGTTCACAAGCTCTTCGAAAATTCGAAGAATGTTGTTGGGCCGCGGTTGGTCCATTTTGACAACCAAGCGGTCATTAAGGCCGCACACGACACAGGTTACACAGACCGAGCGAATCATATCGAGTTACGTTTCCTTGCTGTTCAAGATGTCGTTAAGTGTAAGGAAATCGAATTAGTGTACTGCGCGTCAGAAGAAAACTGTGCTGACGTGATGACAGATGCTCTAATCAGGAACGTATTCTGTAAATCCTTCAGTCTCCTTTCTCTGTCCGCTCTACATTGAGCGGGGGAATTGTGAGAAGCTACAGCAATGAGCTCTGTTTGATTACAATGTAGACTGACTAGTACGATTGTAAGTGGAACGATGAGATGCCACGTGTTGGGATGAATGCATTGACAACTATCGAGGTATGACACTGTAAGCTACAGTCAGCGCAATGTCGATTGTTCGACCGTCCTCTATAAGGTTCGATAGACTTACTGGAAGACCTTTTGGGGGGATAGTAGTGTAGTATATAAGCCAATAAAGCGTCGAGAAAGGGGGTCTCTGGAGTTTCTGATAAAGCAATAACTTGAGAACCTGTGAAACGGTCTCAGTGCAACTATTGTTTCATATCCGTCAATATACTTCACCATATCCTATTTATCATTTAAACGCTTGGAATATAAGGATATAAGAACGGAAATCCTAGTAAATGCATGGCTTGACGCAAAACGATGATCCAGTAGCTCTAACATTTTAAGTGGATCATCTACTTTAGAACTACAAACTCTGAAATCAGAATCCTGTAAACCACTTGTAAGAATGGCTGCTGCCTGTTATTTAACATCTGAAGGACAATCTTTTTCATTGATTTTAGATCAGAAACCTTTACCCTTTAGTACAGTTTCCGTTCGGAAACGCCCGAGATTGTAATCGTCGGATGTACGACCATGAAATCTTTTCATCTTTCTTTGAATTTTGTTGTTGTCTTCTCCAGCCATTTTCCTTAATATTGTTGAATATAATTGAAAACTAAACTGATATAGATGAAAAGAGTTAATTTATTAAAATTGATGATTGAATATTATTGTTTTCTTGTTTTCGTTACCTGGGTACATAACCTTACATTCAGCGTGAAGTTCTTTTATTTTATTTAATCTGCACTACCTTCTTCTATATTTATACTACTTTTGATCAATTCTACTGTGATAAATATATTGTAGACAAATTTAACTGAGGTGTTATTATTTTACTCACCTTACACTATAATATATTCTAACTGAGGTGTTATTATTTTACTCACCTTACACTATAATATATTCGAACTCATAATTACATATGTGTAAATGTAATTAAATCCATAATGTCCTTGTGTAAATAGATTCAGGTTTGTTCGATTCAATAAGTATGAAGACTAGTACTGCAAAGAGTAATCAAAATTAATCAGTAGATAATATTATTCCGTATCGTACAATACTGTATAAAAAACATTTAATTCTTGTCATAACATGGTAAAGTACGGGCAATGAGTGGCTGATAAAATATCTGCTTGGCTGAGAGCATAGAATTGACGAAACCGAAAAAGGATGATACAGTGAAGGGGACTTTGCAGTTTCATTTTCGCATGCATATTGCAACTCTTGACTCCCCTTTCCAACAAGTGTCTCAAAACACAATGAAAAATACAACAATGTGTATAGTACTAAACTAAGGAAAAGTAAAAAGAATTGACCGAAACGGCCGTCATTCCCGCCATTCCCTCGGTCTGAGCTCTACCAGTGCCGCTTATTTGAAAAAAGGGAAACAAACAAAGTGAAAAATGTCTGACTCTGCATACAAAGAGTGTAACTACGACAATCATGGTGTATCACGCACCAGAATTGTCTTAGATCCATTCCATCAGTGATGGTTCGATGATGACGAAGAGGATGGGGATGCGGTGCACTCAAAAAAGACGAAATTGAGTCAACTGAAAGAACTGAGTTGAACACAACCTTCAAATACACTCGACATTGGGTCTGAAGAACTAGAATACATATTATTTAAAATGACTGCAAACAATTCCTTCATGATTCAGAAGGAACTGGGTTTATTCCACATGTACATACACCATTTGTTCTTCAAATGTGGTAGCCAAACGGCGAATGGTAACATGGAAAGAAAATTTCAAACTGCTGACTCTACTGCAATCGCAGCTGAAGAAATCTTTTCTTAAGTGGGTCAGGGAATCAGAACATCAATTTAAAAATTGAATAGATTTAAATATTACTGGTAAAGTGATATGTTCAACGGTTGGAAGGACTCCTCCTGACCGTAGAACAATTTACTTCAATAATTTTCTAAAGTAGGACTTCATAAATAATATGAGCGGCGATAGATACCCACAAAAACGTGCATTTTCTATAATTGTATTCACGATACACACAATAGGAGGCGGTCGTTGATCCGTTATACACTAACTTGCAATGAAGGATAATTATATCAAGAATATTGCCTCAGTTGTGGTTCCGGTGGGAGTCGGTACACCAAATGAAAAAACCATCCGTTGAAAATCAAGGACATCGACTAGAAGTTATATGAAATCTAATTCCGTCAAATTCTGGATGCAATACTATGTGTTAGTTTCCAACTACAAGATAATCTGGAATCCCGAATTTGAACCAGTTGGTGGTAAGTGCCGTACTTTCACTAAATGCATTAAAATAACTCTGGAAACTCTTGCGGAGTCCGTAAGTGTTTTCGGAGTTATGGTTGGTGAAATCTGGGTTCCACGTTCTGTCGGATATTTCACGGTATGTGTTCGGTTGTATGTACCGGATAATTTATGCACCCTCCACACACTTTCCAGACAACTACTTATCATGGCAGATGGGGAGTATTTTATTCTATAAATAATTAGGATGAACACCGTCGATGCCATCGACGTAGTTCATCCGAATTCCAATGGTATTAACCGAATCTCTCTGAAAAGGCTATTGGCGTTATGTAGCGATCAGATATATGGTAATATTTACTGCGTCATGTTCTAGACAAAGGGTCCGGAGGAAATTCTAAGCACCTTCCTACTGATGAATGTGTATATGTTCTATTTAAGGACAGTAATTTAGTATACTACATTACTGTCGTTATAATGTTCTACACAAAGGATCTCTCTGATACCCCTTGAATGAATTGGAGGGTTTTCAGCATATACTTTAAAATGATTACATGTTCTGGTACCTTTTCAACTTTTTATGGTTACTTAAGAGATGAAGCGGACAACGCTGCAAGTGCCTACTTTCATAGTGGTGTATAATTTATTTATGAATTCGGTTGACCTATTTGATCAATTCCGGTCAACAAATTCAATTATGAGAATGAAAAACAGGGTGCCTATATCAATATTTACAAATTTGTTAAATTATTCGACACAAACTTTTACTCTACTACAAATTATTGTAGTGTCGTTGGAGTTTAAATTTTTAGTTCGTGAATTTAAAAAGATGGTTACTGTTCAAATTTTTCATACACTTATTCATTTAAAGTTGTGAAATCATTCGTTTCAGAACATAACATGTACTAGAATCCCACTTCAGGAAGTAAATGCTGAAACACTGTTAAATATCCTAAAAAATCACATCCTGTCTGAAAATATTAACAGAAGAAGCACACCATGTCATCTATGCACATTAGTGAACGGTTATTCAAAGTCGAGGTGGCATACTAAGGGGTTTTCGTAGTGCGTTCCTGTTTTTCGTGTTAACTGCTTCACCTTTCCCATAGAACGAAAGAGGTTGAAGCAGCGAAAGAAAATATTTCCATGATCTCATTAAAGATGAGGAATCAAAATTTCAGTGATCGTCGCAAAAGAATTTTCAAATGTTTGGCAAGCATTGAACAATCGAAAGTTCCGTGGGCAATGCCGTCCGATAAATGGTAATATTATAACTTTAGTTTATTGCCGATTTTCATATCCTAAAGTAAAGCATGGTTCGTTCCAATGCATGTCATAAAATTCGTAACAATAAATTTGATGAATTGAAAATAAATATGTCCATCTTTACATTTTTAACTACATGTATAGAATGATCTTGCTTATTTAATCCCATGTAACCACCGGCAGTTTCCGATAACTGATGACTTACAATCTCCGAAATACATTGTATTAATTGAATGTAGTTGTATTTTCCTAAATACTCGTACTGTTAAAATACATAAAACTTGTAATATTTCTTCCTTACTAAGTTTCTCACAGATTATTGCAACTCATCTGTGAGAAGAGCTTCTGTTCGTTCAATAGTTTCCGTCTCGTACTGCACCAAGTAGCACAAGGATCACCCACAGGTGGCATCAAACCCGCATTTCTTCTTCTACATTTGTCACTATTACTTGTCCCTTTTTCAAACTATTAATTTCATTCTTTGAATGCTGGTTTCCATTTTTGATTTACGGTTTCTAGTTTTGTCCCCTCCACTTTGTTTTTTGCAACAATTTCAAACCCCGTGTTGTGTGACGCTGCAACACTGTAACTTTCCCTCCAATTTCCATTAAATTCCTCATCGGTACCACCATAACCTTTTCATAGACTCTTTATTTTCCCTGTTCTATTGGATTATGACAAAGTTTCAACGCTGCAACTTTCCATTTCAGTTCCATTAAAGTTGCCATCAGTATGATGAAATGCCCAATTTTCGGGCTCTGGCGGTTCTGGCCTGTACGTCATGCATGGTGTATTTGGGGATGGAGGGATATTTGAAATTCAAATGTTGTTGGGTCTAATTATTGCCGTTACAAAACAAAGTGAAAGTTCAAACATTTTCAATTTTTTTTCGAAGTGGCCAACTTTTCAATTACTTGTCATGACCGGTGTTTTGTAAAAGCTTTATCACTTTTATGAGGGTTTTTCGCTTGCTCCAAATTATTCCTCAACTAAGATTATTTGCGTTATAGCACCTCCCTTCCCTAAAGGCCATTATTATTGACTCAAGACTTTGACTAGGTATCTTTTGAACCTCTCGACACGAGCATATTATGCCGTGTATGTCAAATGAGTGGTTATTTTTTAAGAAACAACTCATTTGACATTTAAAAAAAAAAAGTTTAAAAAAAAACTTCAACTCATTTTACATACACGTGGCAAATTAAAATTTGAATTTGAGTCCACCGCTCGCTTAGCTTTACAATGACTTAACAAACTTTTTCCAGCGCTCCTCCCCGTATAGCCATGCCGTTTTTGACTTGACGGACTGACGATTCGGGCGACTGCCTTTCGCTTGTCATAAAAATGTTATTCAGTCTTGAGTCAAAGACAGAAGAATTATTTGCAACAGTATGTTGCCAACTTTCGACTTTTGCCGTGTACCCTTCGTAGTATGCATTCTGCCAATCATGGCACAGCCAGGTCTCACATCCCGCTGGGCAGGCGATTGTTGTCCTCGTCCTTTCCTTAGCTGCCATCGCTTGTTTTGGTTATGAAACTTTCCTATCACAATGTCTTGGTATCATGAAAACGTGTATTTTCTCTGGCTCCAACCGAACAGGCAAGGTTTACGAAAAATCGTAGCGAGCAATCGTAGCGAGCCAAAACTAATGGTGCCGCCAAAGTATCACAGCTGTTGGCCAAGATCAAAAGTGATTTTAATTGACAGATCATACTACTGTAAACTAACTGTACAGTAGTAGTTCTGTATTTCAAGTTATTTCAAACGATCATACAAATATCATCGGTGAGATGAAATAAACACACCGGCCCACCCTTCACCTCAACCCCAACCCCACTCCCCGACTCTAAAAGACTCCCGCACACAGAGGTACACATTTAACTATGCGTCCATCTAAGAAGACGAACCGCGAAAATAACACCAGTAACAACCGCAACAATAACAACAATGACAACAATGACAACATTGACAACCACACCAGTAAAAACTTATCTAGGAAGCGTCGACATCAACAACACAACACCAAGTCTGTCACCAATGCGTCCTCATCATCATCAAAGCGGACAAGATCAGCCGCGCAATCCCCTCCTCGTTCGGTGCAAAATGAAGATGACCCGGATGCGCGCAACGTCAAACGCCTTGAGAACCTATTGGGTATAAAACGTAAACGAAAGAAGACGGCTTCTACAAAAAAATCAACGTCATTTTCGTACAAGGATGTATTCGAAGATGGTGATGATGACTTAGCCGAACTTATGGACTTTTGTGACAACCGGGGTAAGCGAAATGTTGCTACCACCGCCACCACCACTCATGACAACAACGCAGTTGGTGCCAGTAGCAGCAGTCGTCAAAACAGCGAGGACCATAGTCCAACTGTAGACACTGAATCCGAGGAAGACGGCCAAGCTTTCAGTGATGAACATGATGATGATGATGATGATTATGATAATGGAAAAGAAGATGCTGATTCTGCGTCAATTAGCGAAGAGGGGGATGGTTCTGAAACTGAAGATGGCGATACTAACCAAGAAACTAATGGGGCGGAAGATGAAGAGGGTGATGACGGAAATAATCAAGTTGGTGAAGTAACTGCAGAATCTCCACCTGTTCGAACTCAAAAACAACGAAAAAAAGCTCATTCCCAATCTCCATCAAATCATGCAAAATTGATATCATCCTCCGATATACGACAAAATTCCAGCTGTAACAAAGAACAAGCCAAGCGAGATAGCAGCGCGGGTGACAAGTCACGCCGATATATACCCCCAGGTGCTCGTTCCCGTGCAGGAGCTTCTACTGATGCTCTGAAGCGTCGACTACGTGGCCTGTTGAACCGTGTTGCCGACGTAAATGCTCCTGGAATAGCGGGAAGTGTTGTCGACATCTTCCATCAAAGCAATTCTGGTATTTCACGACGTGAACTCGCTGATATATATGCAAATGCTGCTGTCGACGCCTCACGTGACGGCAGTGGTATCGGTCAGGTGAATCCTTACGTTCATTCTCATGCAGCCATTGCATCTCATCTTGGAAATCGTGTCGATGGTATCGCACTTGCTACGGTTATCGTGGTTGCCGTCAGGAGGGCTGTCACAGCGTTGTTGGAGTCTGATGGATTTCATAACTCTGTTCCGGGAGGTGCAGAGGTTGAAACCGAGACTGGTGGTGGTAGTGGGGATGGTGACCGCGGAAATGATGTGTTTGGGTATGTAGCGCTGTTATGTGGATTATTTGCAAGGGGTGGCATTTCCTCAGCACTTTTGTATGACATGGTGAGAAAAGTTGCTGAAAATTTGAATACATTACGGCTTGAAGTTTTACTCTCCATGTTGCGTGAAGTTGGGCCATTATTAAGAGCTAACGACCCTGTTGGGCTGAAGGGTGTGATTGAATTTATTCAAGAACGCGCGAATGCATTGGAAGTTGAAAAAGGTGATGATCATAATGGCGGCCCGAAGGTATCACAGATAAAGCTTCGTGTCATGCTGGATTTGGTAAATGATATTAAAAATAATCGTGTAAGACGATCTGCGTTACGAGATGTAGAGGCTCGGTTTGAATGGGCAGATGCCCCAGACGTACCATTGACGGCATCCGTGAATGACCTGCTCGATGATGATTTTGTCTCGCTTCGATGGTGGGACGATACGAAAGGACTAACGGTAGCTGAACGGCGCAGTAATGGAAACGTAAGTGAACAGCGAAAACAATCAAACGATGATGATAACCAGACACCTCCGACTATAATATTGAATGAAGGTCCTGATCTTTCCACATTGGCAGTTTCACTACGACTGAACACTGAGTACCGACGTGCTGTATTCCGGGCCGTGATGGGAGCTGCTAATCTGACTGATGCCGTTGAACGACTGGAAGCGCTAGGGGCATTCGATGTAAAGAGTGGACATGATCGAGATACTGCTCTTGTCATTTTACATTGTTGTGCTGCCGAAAGAACGTTTAATCCATTCTATGCTGTACTTGCGGAGACATTCTGCCGACGTGCTAGACGATTAAGATTTACGTTTGAGTTTGCTATGTGGGATGTTTTCAAGACTATACCTGGTGGAGAGAAGGATAGCGATGGTAAAGGTGGAGGACGTAAGGCAATGCCGATAAGAAAAAGAAGACATTATGCAAACTTGTTGGCGAGACTGTGGAAATCAAATGTACTATCACTTTCCGTATTGCGTAGGATGCCTGTGGATGTTGAGGATGGGATGCAAATTGAAGAACGAGAGTTCTACATCGATGCCGTTGTACGAGCGTTGCGATTGATTTCGAAAACTAGTGAGGAAAAAAAAGAGAAGGGGAAAAATGATAAGGAATACGAGGACAAATTGTTGCTGTTTAGAAAGTTGGTGGAAGAGACTTGGGTCGGCAGTGATGATTTCCGTATGTCGTTTGCGACGTTCTTGAGACGGTATGTGTCGACGGAAGTGACGGACGACGCAAAGGCTATTGTACTAAAGGGATCAGATTTGCTTGAACGTCGTATAGAATGATGTCGTTAGATATATCACTCACACAAGTAAACGTCCCACTTATAATATCATACGTGTTAGCTATAAGAGCATGCCCAAGGCAGACTCTAATTGTTTCCCCTAATTTCATCTTGAGCAGCCCTCAAGTATTTCATTAGCGGTGTGATTGTTCCGAAAATTGAGTTCAATGTTTTTATTTTTTATTGCATCACTGTAGATCACAATCAACTCTTGATTGCCCCATAACGACAAGTTATTTATGATGTCATTGCCAATAGTGATCCCATGACTTTGCTTACAGCGCATTTATGCAGATCTAAAGTTTGATCTCACTTCCCGCGAAAAACGTTTTGTTGTAAGCATCTTCAAAATAACAAATAATTAATCTGTGCGTTGAAATACCATTATTTTACAAGATCACTTTGGAATTTGGATTGAATGTAGAAATATCTTGTATTTATGAAGAATATAATGAATCTCCCGTAATGAATGTCAGTAAATACAACAAAAGTGACCACGACGCATTTTTGCATTCGAAATGTTCCATTTTAGAATTGTTAACGAATGTATTTACTGTCGAGGAATCTTCCCAAGTTTCGTTTTCTCGGGGAAAATGTATATTTAACTCCTACCTCGTTCCGAGTTTCAACCGACCAGCGAGTAATCAACATCACCAGGTACTTTCATATTGCTGTGAAGTCATCGCGCATATACCACCTTTCATTAAATACATTAAATACAGTTCAAATTGTCAACACGTCAACAATGATATCCATCCAAATTCAACTGTTAAAAACAATGGGGTGGTTGATCAACATGTATGTGATGCTCAGTCGCGCCGCATCAGCAGAACACCAGAGACGCCAATCGCCAAATGCACGTCCTTCATCACCACCCACATCATTCGAAGGTGCTGCGAGTCCACCTTCATTCCACGAGTCATCACCATCACCGATGTCAACATGTTTCTCATTCAACTCATCATCCGCATCAATGTTATTGGCCACATCGTCACGATTATCTGATGAAATCAGACCGGGGTGCGCATTACCAACTCAACCAGGCCGGCATCTTTTATCTTCCATTTCGTCCATCTCTAATTCCAACGCCGCATCCGACTCGGTTCCCACTCAAAAAGTCCGTTTCGACTTGGTTGAACAGGAGGGCATGGTCAACCAAATCATGGTTATGAATGATTCGGCCGAGATGGATTTTATCGAAGCATGGAACAAGGAGCCGGAAGTGGACGTGTTGTGTACTCCATTTTTCGGCAAGGTGAAGAAGATCGTGGCCGGAAAAGTGGAAATGATGAAGAGGAAATGTTGTAGTTCGAACGGTCATCCAGATGGAGATGGCAGGTCGAGGAAAAGGAATGGAAATGGACGTCGTACCCGAATGAGTTGGAAATTTGTGAAATTTGGATGTCGTTAAAGTTGGATTGTGCGTGGTCGATATTGTTGGGGCAGGTGACTACGCGGCCCGAATAGACTTCTTAAAGTCGTTTAAAAATAATTAAAATTCTTTTATTCTTCTCATTTATTTTGTTTTGTTTTATTTGTTATGTTCTACTTCCACTCCTTAGATTAGTTTTTTTATGAATTGTGTTTCATATAGATGTGAACGCAGAGAAAAGAGGCAAATATGCATCAAACAGTACAAAATATAAAATCAACATATTACACTTATTTATTATACACAAACAGCCGTCCGTCAAAAAACTTTAGTAGGCCATGGATACCATCTTTGGTTTTCTTGTCGTACAGAACCAAATCAGCAATAGTTCTAGCCGCTAACCTACTAATGGCCGAGTCACAACGCTCCAATTTGCTAATCCATAATTCATGAACAATACAATCAACATAAAAAAACCCCTCCGAGTCCTACAACCTTCTGACAAACGTCCAAGTAAGCGACTACCCGATCCCCGATTGAAAAATAATCAGCGACAGTAACAAGTTGAATCCCCCAGGAAAAACAAGGTTCCTCGCTCTCCCCACACATTCCTGCAAAGCTGCTGAAGCAGCAATTCTACAATTTACCTCCCTGTCAAGCAGTACGATAGGCACCATAGCATTTTCAATTATAATTCCAAAAGGTGCTACATCCTTATTATGGTAAGCTCTTGCGACTGCCCATATTGCATAACATGCAGAGCCTCGAACATGTGCACCTACTGATGCTGCTGTTTTACACATATCCAATCTTGATGCTTCTCAAATAGCGTTTAATGCCCTTGCTAATTGACATTCTTTTGATGATGGAGGTAAAAGTAAGCCACAGCGTGTAAGTTCTGATATGGCTAAACAGCCGCCATGTGCTGAGGCTTCGGTGTTAGATTCATCTTAATTACTCACGACTTCTAATAGACCATCTGTTACATCACTTGCTAATTTATGTAGTAAGCGTGCGGCTATTTTTGCGATTCCTTTAGCAGAAGCATAACGTACAACAGTATCACGATGTCTTAGACATTCAAACTATAAATCAATAGCTGTTTTCAGTCGACCTGCATTCTCTTCTGATAATCCATTGGTATCATTGTTGTTTTCATCACCAATGCTTTCATCAGCAACAATGCCGACATGCACTACAACTGATTTTGATTTTTTTGATTGGAAAGCATGCACGTGGTATCCCGTGAATATCTTCATGAAGCAGGACGCGGTTGTAAAAAAGCAAGCGTGACTCTATGCGCAGGTTTCGCTAATCGGTTTCGCTAATCGATGCGCTTCCATACTCGAAGTAGGCGCTTCAAATACACCATTCTTCCCAGTAAGGATAGGAAGCACGGTCGAAATGAATTTGGAAATATCGTCACGATACGCACGTTTGAAAACTGTAACTAATAAAGCAAATGAAGAAACTCT